>JAAGNO010004827.1:15379-34251 GCA_033439905.1 Ceryle rudis | reverse complement strand
ATGGGGGGGTGCGGGGATCGCTCTGGAGAGCCGGCCCCTTCCTCCCCCTGCTGACAGCGTGCCCCGCCGCCGCCGGTCACGTCGCCAGCAACCACGGTAAGGGCGGCCGGGGAGGGGGGGTATGGTGCGGGTGGACTCCCGACAACTTTCCGGCGGCCGCGGGGTGCGAGAGGCCAGCGAGGAGAGGGTCCGCACCTGCGCCCGTGATCGGCGGCACCGCCCAGCCCAGGGAAGCGGGATGACGACCGTGGCGGGTGTCGGGGCGGCGGGACGCCTTTCGGCCGTGCGTGGTGGTCCCGCCGGCCCTTCTCGGTAGCTCGGCCTCTCCCGGCCGCTGAAGGGACAGAGGTAACGCGGGGCCGAGCGCGGCGGCCAGTCGCCGCCCGGCGGCCACCCCCTCCTTGCCGCCTGTGCCCAAAGCCCCTCAAAAGTTGGGTGTTTGGCGAGAGAAACGGCGGCGCTCTGCTGCCTGCTCCCCGCTCCGGACCTCGTCCCGGGAGGGGCAAGGTGTCGTCCGTCCCCCACCGAGCGGAGCCGGGGGCTGGGAGGTAACGGCGCAGCTGCCGGGACTAACGGGGCGACCGCGGGGTCTCCAAATCCACCCCCTAGCCGCAGGGATTTATGACAGAGCAGCTAAACGGCAGTGGAGCGGTAGCATCTTTTTATTTGAAATGTGGTTTTAAGGTTTAGTCCTGCGTCTTCAGAATGGCTTTGAGAGAGCGCACTGCGCGTTGAGAAATTGACGCTCGTCAGCTAACTGCTCAAAGGTGCCTCAATGTCCTTAACACCTAATTTTTACGTGCTACAGTCTGGTTGTCCGCTAAAAATCCCATTTGAAGTCTTTGTCACAGGTGCGTGTTCATGAGGTCCTACTGAAGACAGTAATTTAGTTCTTCAGGTTGTAATGCGTGCGTTTAAGAAAAATGCGTCTAGATTACTAAGGGAATCATCCGATCTAGAGAAAGAAAAATGCATAGCACATCCAGAGGGTATCAGTTCTTTTTAGGGAGAACTGAAAAAAAACCAACAACCCATAACTAATTGTGAAACGTCATTGTTACATGTTATCGAACATCCTGATAGAGCAGAGGATTTCCTTAAGTGTTTGTTTAATGTACATCTCTCTTAAGTTATGGAGGATGTATTCCTAAATTAGGAAAGTCTTCCCTTCTTTCAATATTATTTTTGTACAATTTAGTTTTCATGTTAGGAGATTCTAGTGTGACATTAGTGAAAATATGGGACCCGAAGGGCAGCTCTAAATGTTGCTTCTGACAGAAATTATTTTACCTGCTGTTATTGAAAGGAGGGATGAAAATGGCTATGGTGGAAAGTAATGATCAAACAAACTGGTTTTAGTCGTGGACTACTATAAAAATATATAGTTTATGTATTTTCACACTTCTGTTTTACAGTCTATCCTCAGTGTTGTATATATATGGGCAACACTAGAAAAAAAAAGATAATAAAATATCTATAAAATAGGAATATATGATAGTATAGTCACAAATACATTGAGCAATCCGGGTCAGTTATGGCAAGGACATTACAAGTTTTCACCTCTTCTACATTAAACGTGATTAATAATTTCAGTTTGTAATTGTGTAACATCCAGTCATATCAATGCTGTATTAGGTTTTGCCCTTACTCATGTCTTGGAAGACATCAGATTTTCACAGCAACACAACAGTTTTCCTTTCATGTCACTCATTAGTGCATGCTAATGTCTGCTACATTACTGCAAGGCCTAATGTGACATGAGTGTGGTTTAAAAAAAAATAAATCTATTCACGTGAATATCATTTTCACATAATAGAATAACCAAGACACCCTATATGCATCAAAGGTAAAGAATCTATATCAAGTAATGTAAGTTAGATTAGGTTTCTACATTAGTATTTGATACTCCTGGGTTAATTTAGTAATATTTAAATACAACTCTTTATTTAGCAGGTGAAAAACGGGGACAGGAATTACCAAAACTGTTTAGCCCAAAGAAGAGTCTGTCAAGGATGAAGTGTTCTTTTGATGTTGACATAACTTTTCCCAACAAGTTTGGGTATTGAGGTATTGGCTGCATGAAGTACTGATGAATTACCTAACTTCTGAATTCTGAACTCTTTCTGCACCTTGTTTCAAAACTTCCAATAAAGTGAGGGACCTCTTATCTTTGCTACTGTCATTGTACAGTAGAAGTCCAATATTAAGTGTAACTCAACAAAACACATGTGAACTGAAAATTTACTGAAACAATATAGGTGCTTCAAAATGCACACTAAATAATAATACTATAATGAATAATAAAATCATAGCAAAACTGTCTACTTTTAATGATTGTTTTATTTAAATCCAGGAATTGTATGAAAGAAAATTAGTACAATAAATAAGTTTCTAATTGTGTAAACACTTAAATGTCTTAAGTTTAAAATGCCAAGTTACTAACAATTGGAATCCCAGCTGTGATGATTTTTTTTTTTAATCTTGTGCAGTTAACTGAGGAAAAAAAAAAAATCCCTTAAATGTTCATCAGGTGGTATTTTCAGAATGTACATCTTGGAAATACGTTTGCAATAATTACTGTTGGGTTTTCACTAACAACTGTAATAATTACAACTTAGCTTAGCTTTATGATCTGATATATTTAGTCTTCTGGTTTGTATTTACTGGCATTAAGACTAATGCTGGTATACACCAGCATTAATACTAAACTGCAAAGGAATATTTTGTTTGTGTTTCTTGATAGTTTTGGGGAAAAAGATGGAAGGGGAGTAAGTTCAGTAATCCACTTTGGTGACAGCCCTTCCACTCCATTCTTAATGCTTTATTTCCTGTTATTAAAGAGGGATTTTCATAGACTCAATATACTCTAGTTTTATAAATTATTGTTATTGCTAAGTTTGGATTAATATTTTTGTTTGTTTTCCTCAAACAGAAAGACTTTTGTTTTTTGGTTTGGGTTTGGTTTTTTTTTTGATACAGTACAAAGGCTCTTAGGTTGTTATTCTGCACCCAATAAATCAATGTGTGGTTTCTTACAGTATCTGTAGCAAGGCAGATGCAATACTATTGAAAGGGAAGCAAACTTACTCATTCATCTTAATGGAGTGGTGACTTGAGAAACAAATTATGACCATGCCAAAGGCTAGTTTTTACTGCTAAGAAAATCCCTGTAGGTAGGCAAGGCCATGGAGCTGCATAGGAACAATGTACCACTGCAGTCTGAAACACAACTGCTTGACACATAAGCCTCAATTAATGGTGTAGTGTGGGTGCTTGCATGTTCATCTACATTTTCATTAGTTGTCCATGACATCCAGTTATGAACAAGTTGCATTATTTTTCAAGATTTCAGCCTGTGTTGTAGGCCTGTTGTTTGGTTGCCAGAACACAGTGAATTGGGTAATTACTCTCAAGCCTAAAAATACAGATAATAGCATCTGAGCTGTGAACTTCTTTGTGCAAAACTTATATAAGCTTTTAAGAGAAAGGTTGCATCGGGTAACAGTTTGATGGTATCCCATGCTAAGCATGCATCCCTGTATGTTTCCACATATATGTAAACCAGAAGGACTTTTTATACCCTGGCTTCATTCAAACTGTATCTGCAATTATGTGTCACCAGACAATCTCTGAAGTAAACTACAGAACTTGTGTAGTATATAATGTGTCATGTCTGTCAGTGAACTGTAGAAGGAAGTTGTTGCTTTTTCAGTTACCAGCTATCGATACACCTTGTCAGGTTATGCAAGGTTGATATTTCTATGCTTCCTTCTAAAAGGCACCTGTATTCTTTTTGTTCCTCTTACAAAAAAAGATTGAGATAAGAAATAATGTCAAATGTCAGTTCTGAAATTCGTATAGCCTTTATTTTCACAGTGATTACACTTGATGTAAATTGGGTATCTCAAAGTAGGTAATAAAACTTTTTGGATTCCGGTATTAAATTCTCAGATTACTAATGACCTTGAATTATTCATCAGTTCAAATAACTTGCCTTATTTTTATTCACATATTTATTTTTACATGAGTGCAATCCATCACAGACAGCACTCTCTGCTTATAACACTTGGAATTTTCCTGTAGCAATGCAGGGACAAAGGACTAAGTGTCTGTAGGGACTGAACTTGTCTCTAAATGAGACTGATGTTTTACTGCTAGAGGGTATCTCTTACTTTGTGGACTTAAGGTACTGTGGAGAAAGCTGTGCTGCTGCCTGTATTGTACTTGTCCTGGTGGATTCTGCTCTTCAGTTGTCCAGCTAGTATTTTTTGTAAGCTTTTACATAATTTCAGAAAAAATGAGAAAATAAAATAAACAAAACCATTTCAGTGAAAACATGTATTTCCCTTTTAAGTGTGTAGATAAAAGTCACAAGCAAAATAATATTTTAGTTTAAAGCTATTAAGAAATTTGTAAAAATATTTTTACCCGCGTGTCCCACATCCATATAGACTTGAATGCCATTGAAGATTTTGGAAACTCAGCCATTGTAGATACGCATGAAATGACTTTTTATCCAAAAGCCTTGATATGTGTGCCATAAGTATGAGATGAACAGATTTGCAATGAATGCTTCTTGATATATTCCTGGTGTTGTATTTGACAGTACTGAGTAGTGTTTGGTTATTTAATATATAATTTGTTTATATAATTTGTTTTGGACAAACAAGAACAATATGGAAATACTAAAAAATTTAAAATGTATAGCTTAAGCAGATATTGTTTAAAACCAAGTCAGTGCAATAGCTCTCATGTCATTTGAGGGTGTGAAAACGTCACAGAGGAACTGCAGTGTTTCTGAAAGTATACAACTATGCCTTGTTGAGAAAGGAGGCAAGTAGAAATTTAAGCTAAATGGTATAAGGAAGTATGGAAAAAACCAACCGGAAGAGTTGACAGTGAGCGGTGGTTTTTATATCTTGTATGATTTCTTCAGAGATCAGTATTTCAGTTTCAGACAGCCTTTTTTCTGCAGCAAGGAAACAAGCCACCGTAGTTCCCAGGAACCAGACTGTTACCAGCACAGAGGGGACAACTGTTCCACATCTGCCTCCTCCTCTGAGGTCCTTTTCAAAGCCTCTGCTGCTGGGTCAGATATACCTTGAGTTCTATCTGGAATGAACATTATTATCCTCCTGTGAATTTAAACAGTTAATTTTTGGCCAGTCAGTGCTTCTTTTGTCAAGTCAAATAGCTTACAAAAGAGAGAAGGAAAAAGCATACAGGATTCTTTTTTTTTTTTTTTTTTTTTTTTTTTCCATGGAAATCCCTGTATTTCCAAATACATATTTTTAGATCTGTTTACTTAGATCTGAATTCTACTTGAGGGTTTGTTTAGGGTATTGGATGTTAGGCTTTTCACTTGAGAATTTTAGAGAAGTCTAAATGTTCCTGAAATTGTCAGTAAAATATAAAGTAAGTTAATATCCAATTTGTTGGCTATTTTTTTTTTTAATGAAATCCCTAGCATATTTTAAATCTCCTATAACTGATTAGTGATATTTAGAAATTGATATGCATGTTCTCTGAGAAGCATTTTATTCTTCTATCTCAATATGGTGTAGCTTTGTTAGGATATATTCTTATTCCAGCTATGTGTGTAAGATGGAATGCTTCCATTAGGATCACTGGATTTCTCTAACTTGACAGAAAGAAGAGGCTGGCCTTCTGTTTGTTACTCCCATTAATATGCTGAACTCACAGAGAGAGAGAGAATAGTAAATAGTATGGAAAAAGACAAGTAGGGAAATAAATTATTTGTCCAAAATCTATCCTGACCTCTGCAAACTATGTTATCATGCAGGAGAGGTGAACAAAAACTGTCTGTTGTGAACAATACATCTTCAGAGGCTGTTTTTAGACTTGTAAATGGTATGCCAATCTTTATGATAAAGTGTTGGAACTGAGAATTACTACTGAAAAGATTTTTCTTAGGTGATAAAAGCATGAAATTGTTTGCATGATTTCTTTCTGGTCTATACAAATCAACTTACTCAACTTTATGGAAAAATGATTCCCCAAACATTTATCTTGGATTACTTTCTAATTGTTGAGTGCCACTTTCTTATAATTTTTGGGTTTGTGAACTTCTATGTAGGTAACTTGTGTAAAAATCAGGATTTTTCTAGTAATTTTTTTCTAAACTTGGAATTGCTTTGCATGACCTATTAAAGCAATTTTTTTTTAAATTATTTTTAGGGCTTTTAAAATGTGTTTCCAAACATTTCTTTCCACTTCTGTACTTAATCCTTAAAGTGATCATCAGTCTGTTTCCTGGCTGTGAAAAAGCCTGTAAAATTTAACAGTGAAATTATCTTCATCTGGTTCATTTTCATTGTAATCTCCTCAGTTAGTCTTTCAGTCTATGGCTTATTCCAGCTCTTAGTTCTAAGGATGCTTTCATTATCAATCTTCCAATATCTTTTTCTTTTTGGGTAGGTAGGCTATTGATCATTCCCACGTCTTAACAAATCTGTTCAAAACAGGTAGGCATTAAAGAGAAGTCACTTCAATTAATCCAGCATCCATTTGTAATGTAAGTATTAATTTGAATGTGTTACAGAACACAGCTTAGAGACCAATCTTGGCATTAAATCAACTGCATGTATTATATCGATACATGAAGCTTCTTAATACACTGTATTAAAAAAACAACCAACCCTAAACCATCCCAGCAAGACCCAAAAAATAAAATTTCATTTTTGTAGAGTAATCTGAGGATTTAATATGTCTTTTAAGTATAAAAATGTGGAATTCATGTTAAACAAGGATTCTGAAATCTTGATTCAAAACCCTAGAAACATTTCATTATGGAAAAAATAATTATATAACACAATGTAGAATAAAGTGCATGAACATCAAACACAGACTTGAAACAAGGTGAATCAAGAACTATAGATTTGAATCTTTTTCCTGTTCTCTGAAAATCTGTACAGAATATATTATGAAATCTGGTTTTAAATGTTTTTAAGCTTTTGTCTCTAACTCTTCCCACATGCACTTCTCTGCCAGACCCCACACTATGTTTCAAAGTTCTGTGTTACTGTGATATTTATCTCTATCAAAGATGGAGACAAACTGAAATTTTGAGGAAAGATTATATCCTGATTCTCTTTGCATTACCCACCAGGCCATGCTTCATTCATTTGGCCACCAGCTTCATGACCCTTAACATTTCTTCAAACTGTGGTGTTAGTTACTGTTTCTTGAAATACTCTTCTGAAAAACGTGGAGCTTGAGGGGGGCTGGTGCGACAGAGAAGCCCACATACACTCTCCAGAATGCTGCTGTCAGAGAAGATATATGACCAGGCCAGGCTTCTATCCATGGGTCTGTCTTCCTTATGCCAGCTGGTACAAAACAGTCCCAGCATAAGAAGCATGGAGCATGTCTTCTTTCATCCAGTTTCTGGTTTTGGCTCTTCCACAGTTCCTCATGTTGCGTGTGTTCATACTTAAAGTCTAGGAAGAAACAAGAATTTAATGCTGTAATAGTCTATTTCTATTAAGAAATACTTGGTTTGTTTTCAGGCAGGTTTGTAAGAAGCTGGTAGACTTTATTCCTCTTAAGAGGGGTGGTTTCATTTGTTCTAAGTTGACTGAATTCTGGACAGTCTTTGAAGGTGTCTACTGTTTGCTGACAGGTTCTCTAAGAAGAGCAATACCAGATTACTGAGGGCTAGATGTCCAGCAGCTCCTCGGGGGTCAGCACAGCTCTGTTGGATAGCATAAGCAGTACTTGTGTGAGAAGTGCTAACATAAGCATAGCAATCCAGAGTGAACATTTTAATTTTACTACATGGTCATTTTAACTGCATTTATAATACAGCATTCCTTCATTCCAGCAAGTTTTTGAAACTGTAGAGGTTTTACTTGTCATAAAATCAGTGCTGTGTCACTTCTATGCACAAAGAAAGGTGGGCAGTAGGCACCATCTGTAACAAACCACAGTGAAGGTACACACACAGAATGAGGACATAGTAAAAGGTGTATTTACTGGGAGCTCTACTGTCTCAATCCATTTAATGGCTTCTTCACCTAGAACAAAAGGGGAAAAGTCACATATAGCAAACAGTATCATTGATGCATGTAATGAGTGATTTGTCTTGGCTGGGGACCCTTGGTTAGAGTGTACTTGCTGCTGTAATTTGTATTCTCTGGCTGCTGGTTGCTTCTTAGCTTAAAATAAAGGAACAAAAGAATGAATTAGAAAGCATTTTGTAAAATAATGCACTAGCATTTTAATTTTGGATTATCTCTGAAATTTCCTAGGCCAGTTTTCCCAGTGGGTTCCAGCTGCTGGTATAAAATCAAATTCTATAGGAAAAATTAACCTAAAATTTAAAATTAAATTGTTCAAATATATTTTGGACATATTAAAAAATATGAAAGGAGACCTAGCCATATTTTTTTTTTTTTTTTTTTTTTTTGTAGTTAACTTTTAAGCTAACTGTAACACCAATAAGTTGTTTTTAGACTGCTTTACAAATACTAACTAATCATGGGAGGGTGCCGAGGAAAGACTGGAAAGAAGTGTGAGTCCTCCTGGACTTTGCCTTGCTTCTGTTGTAAACAAGCAATGTTGGGTACAATTGTCCAGGATTTGAGCTTTCAGGTTAACTAACAACTTCTTATAGTTAGATCCCTGCTTTTTCCAAGTTAATTGGTCCACCATTCTCACATTCATACAGAAATCTTGCTTCCCTGGAAAGTCAGTTCAAACTACCTGGCATTACACAGCATCTTCACAGGGGAAAAAACAAGGCATTTTCTTAAACATCAAGAAACTATAACCTTAGAGAAGTGGGCCCTGAATGTATCATCTTGAAAATCTCTTGTCTGTGGTTCCTTGCTATGATGTGAAAGAAATAATAATTCTCTTCAGAAGCAAAATGCAACTCCTGATGGCAGTTTGCATCTGACTCTAAGTCAAAGTGTTGGATAGCAGACAGGCTATGTGGATACCTTGAGAGTCTGTCAGAGTGTGGGGTAGTGGAGCAGTTTCTTACAAGAAAAAAAAAATACAATAAATTAGAATTCTCAGTTACTGTATCAGTAAAACAGACAGGAGATTCCTACTTAAAGTTAAGCTCATACACAGCTATTTCTGAAAGCAAGGCCTAAGTTGTACCATCAGTAGAGCTTAGATGGAGTAGAGAGACACTTGTAGTAATATAGAAAAAATTAAAAACTATCCCTGTTTTCCAAACATAGTAGAGAGTTTAGGATTTTGAAAGAAAGAATTATTTAATCTAACACTCACCTACCATCCTGGTGTTTGTATACCTAGGCATTATAGAATCCCTACTCTTTAATTTTTCTGAACAGTTTATATCTAAAAATTTTATTTGTTTATTCTCCACCAGAGAGATAAACACACTCTTTTTCCCTTGTAAGACCATAGTAGTTGTAATGCCACAAGTATTTACTTAGGTTTTCTGGTTTTCTCTTTGATAATTATAAGTTTGGTGGTTGGTTTTTGTGGTGGTTTTTGTTGGGTGTTTTTTTGTTTGTTTTTTTGTTTTTTTGGTTGGTTGGTTTTTTCTCACCATTTAAATGACACCTTGGAGTTATTGCTCTATTATCACTGTTTTAGCTGTTATTTTTAAATCCAGAGAAAATTTGTGGGACCAATGAGAACATATAGATTTTATCAAAAGGTACCTAGAAGAACATCAACTAATACACCAACTAATTCTATTTAAGAGATATGAAAAATTAAGTCTGAGTTACTGGATAGTTAAGAGAAAATATAGATAGTGATCAGCAGAAAACTGAGGGTTTACAGTTTCCCTTTTTGTGATTTTTATCTTGTGCCCATCTTGATGTAGCTTACAATTTCATGATAAAAATTTGTAGTTAATACTGGAACTTTTCTTAAACAGAAGGTAAATCCAGTAATGTTGCACAATGGAGTAGAAGAGAACTAAGATAAAATGAGTCCAAATGAAATCCTTTCTCTTTTTTTTTTCAGCTGAGTCAAACAGGAAGTAGCCCTTTTCATGTGTTCATGCTATGGTTGGAAAAGACCTATCATTATCTAACTCTGTCAGGGCCATTACTACACCATATCCTTGAGCACCATATCTAGACAGCTTTTAAATACATCCAGGGATGGTGATGCAACCACTTCTTTGGGTAGCCTG
The DNA here is from genome assembly GCA_033439905.1 of Ceryle rudis. Taxonomy (NCBI): domain Eukaryota; kingdom Metazoa; phylum Chordata; class Aves; order Coraciiformes; family Cerylidae; genus Ceryle; species Ceryle rudis. Next base: position 24,107 of record JAAGNO010004827.1, on the reverse strand, counting down.
TTCCAGTCTTTGATAACCCTTTTGGTAGAGAATTTTTCCCTCATGTTCAGCCTTAACCTCCTCTGGTGCAACTTGATGATGATGATATTTCCTCTTGTCCTGTCAGTTGTGACTTGTGAGAAGAGACCAACACCCACTTCTTTACAACATCCTTCCAGGGAGTTGTAGAGAGCAAGAAGGTCTCCCTTCAGTCTCCTTTTCTCTGGGATGAACAACCCCAGGTCATTCAGCTGCTCCTCATATCACTTGTTCTCGAGACCCTTTGCCACCTTAGTTGCCCTTCTCTGGACATGCTCCAGCACCTCAATGTCCTTCTGGGAGTGAGGGGCCGAAAGCAGAACACAGTACTCAAGGTGTGGTCTCACCAGTGGCAAGTACAACAGTGAGGTGTTTGTTCTCTCCTCACCTCAAAAAAAAAAATATCTGAGATTTTTGTTTTCTAAAATGAAATGGGACTTGGCCAAAGCTCAGACATTGTATGAGATACCAGCCCTGTATAAATAGACAGGAGATCAGATTTCTTCCATTACTACACTTTACAAAAGAAATCACATCCTTGATTTTGTACCACTGGTAACAGAAGGGCAAAGTGGTATTAGAAACGCTTTTCATGTTTTCTGTGTGCTCTTTTATATTTTTGAAGTGTCCCACTGTTTAATAATAATTCTGCTTGGGTGACTGTCTTTCCTTAAATCTGCTTACAGCTGTCTTTCTGCATTGATATATTTACCATAAGTAAGACATTTAAGATCCTGTAGGAAGTAGTCAGAAAATTCACATTTTGAACTGGGACTGTTTTTGGGTTTCTGACTAGCAGCTGCCATTCTCATTAATCCACCTGAATGGGGTGTCACTACTATATTACCACTTTTATACCTTTGCAAAATAGATCCCCTGATAGCAGATCTGGGTTCTCAAACTCAACAGAAACTGATTTCTGTAATCTTATAAATACACTAAAGAAGAATTTTCTAGCATCTGTTAGATCCTTCCACCCTCCACCCTCTCCTGGATAAGCATATTCCACTTTTTTTTTTTTTTTTCTTTTTTTGATGCAACAACAAGAGGTGGTTAAATTATTAGCTTTATTGCAGAACTCAGCAGTCAAATGGTTTCTTGAATTATTGCTGCACTTTTGGTTGTCATTTATTTTTTAGTAAAACACAGATTAGTATTATTTTTTCATTGCGTGCAGGAATAGGTGCAACCGGGAAACTAAACCTTAAAGTCAGGATTATCATAATTTATTGTTAAGTATGAAAACTGGAAGATACTATATTTGCTGCATAAGGCATGTGGGGTTTTTTTTGTTGTTTTGTTTTGTTTGTTTGGCTTTGTTTTGTTTTGGTGGAAAAGAATGTAAAAATAGTGATATCAAAGTCTTTTTGCTAATATTTTTGAAGGATGTATCAGTTTCTGTACTGCATATACTCATATTTCTGTAAGTCTGTCACACAGACTCATATCAATCTGACAGATGCAAAAGCAGTAAAAGACCAAAAGAACCTTTCGTATGAATTTCATGCAAATGAAAGTGGTTTATATGAGAGCTGTGTAAGGAAGTGAGCCATTTTATAAAAGAAAGCTTAGAAGATACAAAGCTCCTCTAAGCACATCTTTACCATTTAAAAAGACCATGTTTTTTGCTGTTAAGATTATAGTTTGAATTCAAAGGAGTAATTTGTCATAGACAGCATTAGGCTTATTAGTTCAATTCTGCATCAAGGTTACAATGAATGTAAATACTGAAATGAAATAATAACTGAAGGATCTTGCCCACCTCCAGTTTTTTTTCCTGATTATTTTCTACAGTATGTCACCTTTATGTATTAAATATAATTAAAATAATAATGTCAGTTCCTGCTTTGGGCCTAACTTGGCCTTTATAGAGTAGCTTGACTTCTGAAATTTGCTAGTACAATTAAAACATAGGTATTGATTTTGAAAATGATGCTAAACATTTATTTCTTCTAGGCTGCTGTTTTCCTTATGCTCCTGAAGGTAATCTAAAAGGATTCTGTTTTGTGTTCGTTTAGAGTGCATTTATGAAAAAAGAATTGGTAGTTTTTTTATTCTTCACAGCAAACTTCCTTGTAAGCATCTGAAAAAACACCAAGAATTTTCAAAAATGAAATGTGTGCTTAAGTCTGTTGTGTACAGTTCAATCCACGCTCGTACATTACAGAGGTAGTTTAATCACCCATAAGAAATTACTAGCTTCTCTGCTCGTGAAGCATGACATTTCAATTGCACAGCCAATAAAAGAATTGCATGAAGAGGGCTGAAATGATTTACTGTACAGAAAGCCACAAGACCAAGGTTACCATGGTGAGCTACCTTTCTATGCATACAAGGTCAAGTGAGAGTGACCTGTCAGTGGACAACCTTCAGTGCTACGATAGTAATATATTGCAGCAATGATGGTTTGTTGATCTGCTTCTTAAATAATTATAAACATTTTGATGTTTGATATTTTTTAATTTCTGAATTTTTTACACGTGGGCAATAATGAATACAGAAATCTTCATTTTCTGCTTCAGTAATAGTAGTTTAACAGCATTAAATGAACATCTGTATTTAGAAAAAATTATGAATTGTAATTGTATCCAGTAATGTTTTTTGGGGAGATTAAAAAAAGCTTACCAAGGGTTTTCAGATAGTTTATCTAGTGTGTATGAGATTCCAGTTGATGCTTTCATATTTTCTGACTCTGCATTACTGTATATTACAGAATTCTTTCAGTTCCAGTGGAGCCGGATATAGGGAAGCAGGGAGCATTGCAAATAGTCTGTGCAAATATTGTCAAATAAAACATACAATTACAATTAGAATGTTCAGGAAAAAAAAGTCTGAAAAGCAGGGAGTTCATCTAATGGTTCTCTGAAAAATAGTTTGTTGATGCATAAAATGAGAACTATACTAATAAATGTCTCTTGAATTACATATGCTGTAAGAAAATGAAACCCTTTGGGTTTTGAATCTTGGATTTAAAGAGGTGATCATCAAATATTTAAGATGAAAATGCAGTAACACATGCTAGCTGTCATGTGTAAGTTTGGTGAATGTTATGACAAGGTTTTTAAAACATTCATAGAGTATTTTTATAAAAATGTTCATTAATTCAAACAGGCATTCATATCTGGCAACCTGCATTACAATTGAGATTTCTAGATGCATGAGAAATCTTTGTAAAGGCAAGAAAATATGGGTGAAATATATAGTAATCGTGTTTAAATTATACATTATAAGGCATACCTATCGGTATGTTGTCATATTGTGCATTAAATTTAGTGCATAAATCAGGTTGTTATAATTCTGATGTCGCCAAAAGGCACAAAATATGACAAACAAGACTAGTCATGTAGATATTATCATACTCAATAATTCAATGAGCATTTGTTTTATGTAAATTAACTCCTGTTAATAAAAATTACACTCATTTATTACAGCACTTCGATGTGATAATTAAAAAATGTCCTTTTTCTTGAAAATCATTACAAAATGTGAATAATGCGTTTGTTTAACATCTTTATAAACAAGACCTTATCATCAGATTAGTTCTGGAAATGAAAGCGTTATTGATTTCTATAATAATTTCATATTCGTAATATTACATAACACTGTTACATTCAGTGCTGAAACTGCTAATCTCATTTTTGTGGAGAACTCTATGCATTTAAAGTAGTGCTTGAACTCTCACGAACAGCATATAAACAATATTAATTTGATACAGGCTTCTACTGTTGAATATACAGAAAAAGGACCTTTCAAAATATGGAGAATAAAAGAGGGAGACACTTTTAACTGTTGCTTTCAAAACAATGCACACAACTACCTGTTAAAACAGTGTTGCAGTAGAGTGGGTTTTTTCAACACATTCATACATATTGGGTGATAATATACAAAAATTTCAAGATGGTTTCATTTCAATCTTCTTAATTTATACCTGAGGTATATACCAACTTCAGAAAAGCTTAGAGCTGTATTCTTAATATATCCCTGAAGTGTCTATGATTATTAGGGAGCTCTAATAGGGGATGCAATAATAATATGACCTCATGTGTACTTTCCCATTAAAGAAAAGGGGGAAAGAGAAAAGACAGAGAAGAGAGATTGATTGGAAGCTTGTTATTGCCTGCTCTTAATTCCAGAATAACAGCGTTCATTAGATTTATTTTTTTTTTGGTTTGTTCCTCTTTTCTTTCTTTTTTTCCCTTTCTAATAATTAGTAGGTGCAGACTTTAGATCATTAATTTGCTGATTTTACCATAACAACAAAAGACAAAAGTGAATAGATGTGTGGGAAAAGATTCAAGACAAGGTCTACCGCATGCTAAGGAAATTATTCAGAGCTCAAAAACATTTGTCTAAGGTATAAGTTAGTTAGCTAAACCATGGACAACCCATGGACATCTTGCTAAAACATAGCACATACAGAGAAGGTGAAATTCTCAAATCTAACCAGCTTCCACCCTTCATCACTAGACCTAGCAGGCCTCTTGGCAGGAAATAAAAGAGTTGTCTTCTGTTCTTTATTAGAAGTAGCTAAATAAGTACTTTAAGGTATCAGCCTTAGCTGAAGTTGAGCATGCTGCTGTGAATGCTGGTCCTGAGCATCACGTTGGAGCACTTCAATTGGTTGTTAGTGGGAGGCTGCTAGAGACACTACTTATCTCTGGAAGTGGTAGAAATCAAGGGTGGACTTGTTGCTGTCAACCGAGAAATGGCAAATGATTCTGAAACACATTTTCTGGCTCCCTATGAATGTTATGGGAGCAAACACTGAAAGTTGTGGGGCTTGTACTCACTGGCAAAAACTCTTCCTTTTGCTTTCAGGACACATCACACAAAGTTCCTGTACTTTACAGAGGACATCCAGTTAGACCACTAGTTGTATGTTGACTGGATCATGATATTACTGGGACTATTGTCAGATTACCAGATGACTGACTAGGATTATTAGGTTTTGAAAGGTGCACAGGAACTTAAAAAACAGAAACTAAAAATACACAGAGTAAGAAATTTTGATCTATCTTTTGGATACTGTCAACTGATAAGTGGAGTTATACTTCATGATCAGAAAAACATAGACTAGATGGCATTAGTATTATGTCACAACTACAATGGAAATGAATGTGTAAAATGTAGGAATCTCTCTGCTACTCATAAATGCATAGTTTACATCTGTTCTTTACCCCAGACTGAATTAAAGGGAAACTTGTGATATGTTTTTAAAGAGAGAATTAAAATTTCACCAGAGAAAATGAGCACAATAAAGCAGGCATAAAGAACCTTCAGAAAGTTGACTCATGATTTAATGTCCTAAAATATTTTTTTGTCTTGAGTTTTCAGGTTCCTTTGTTTTCTGAAGGTATTAGACGATTACACTGACTACTTTGGGCATTTAAGTAGATCCTGGAGATCTGGAGATATTCTTGGGTTTTTTTTCATTCAGTATAGAACAGGGATTTTCTCCTGTCTTTGTTTCTTTGAACTGCACCTTCCCAAGATATTTAACGTCCATCTAATTTACACAAGATTAAAAAAAAAAAAAAGTTTTTCTAATCATTATAGACCAGACTAGTAAAACCTTATTTGAATTTGTGCTGAATTTGATTCATATGTCAGGCTTCCAACTCAATAACCGACTATGGCAAAATGTATTTATAGGTGTCAATTTACGAATAAAATTTTAGTATATTTTGTTAGTGAGATTCTTCCATTTTGACTCCTCTCTCCTTAATTTTAAATTCTACAAAAGTATTAGAGGTCAGATGAACTATAATGCTAAAAGAACATTGAAGTGACTGAGCACTCTTGATTTGATCTTTATACAGCAGTTGTCAAAGTAAGCAATTTAGGTGTCTGTATTAACCTAAAAAGGCAGTGATACTAAGTAGATAAAAGTGATTTTTTTTTTTTAATTTTTTTTTTTTTTTCCCCCCCACAGAATCATTTAGAAGAATACATGAAGGTGAAGCCTCATGTATTGGAAGAGGATGTTCACACCAAAAATGATTGGCAGCAGTGTGATGCATGACAGATTATTACCTATAGATTCTCATTTTGCATTTGACAGCAACCTAGAATACAATTGATAACATTCAAGACTGTATCTGGTTTTACAAAAGAGCTTCTCAATAATTAAACATTTGTGAGGCTATTAAAATATATATTGTTCTCCTGTTCCATAAAGGAATTCAGGCCATATTTCTCTGGAAGGAACTTCTCTTCCTTTTCTACTATTTCTAGGATTTTGCTTTCCTAGTATGAAAAGAATATGACATTAGTTTAGTTTTTAGGATTTCTTACAGTTTACTTCACAGCTTGACTTGTATTTGAAAATGTATTTACTGGTGGAAGCTGTGACTTTTTTATATGATAAAATATCTTGTGGATTGCTTTTGTCCAATTAATACTTGAAACTGTAAATAGCCTCCAGGTAGTAGAGGTATATGCACCATATAAATTGCTAAATAAATGTGGAGGGATTTCTCTCAGTAAGACACTTTTTGATAGTGTAATTACATTTAATACTTGAGTGCATACAAACTCTGCGCTTGTGGAAAAGAAGCAAAACACAGCAACAGGCAGTAGCATTTCTTCAGCAGGAGAAAGTATCAGTGCAGATCAAAGCAAACAACAAATGTGGAAACCGAAGTGTAAAAAAAATTATCATTTTAAACTGGAGAGAAATCCTTATGTCTTCTCCTTGTATCTACATAGCTGGAATTCATTCCCATGTGGAAAGAGAAAGGGGAAAGAAAGAAGGATCTTTGTACACTAAGGATCACATGCAGCCTATTATAAGTGCTACAGGTATGGCAGATCTCCAGAGTCTCTTAAGTTGTATATACACCACCGAACATGGTTGCAGCCAAATAATAAAATGGTAATATCTTTAAAGTCACACAGCATCACCTATATTTAGGGGTAGATGACAGCTGAAGATAGTAAAGCCCTCAAATATTTAAAATGTATTCATAAACTATTAAATAACACTTTTGGAAGTGTTCATTTTCTAAAGATGTATTGCCTGTCATAATCGTTCTTTTTGTGATCTATGTGTTTTGCTCTGGTTGAAATATTTTTTACTACAGATCTGCTGAATTGGCACTGCTAGTTCAGTAATACTTCATATGGCTTCCAAACAGAGCTGATCACAGCTTTGTGCTGTCATCTTTCTTTCTTTCTTTTTCCCTTGAAATTTTCACGGTTTTGAGTCATTTGTCTAAACTGATGAGTCTATTCTCACTCAAGTCTTTCAAAGTCCACTCCAGTTCCATTTCAGTCTACCACTTTCTGTTGATCAGGCTTCTGCTTTTCTCTCATCCTGCAGTTCAGACATTTCTTGAGGAATATTTTAAATTATCTGCCTTTAGAAACCCTATAGACCATGGGATTTCAAATGAGAACTATATATATTGAGTCTCCTACAATACTAAGTACTTGTTTGTTTCTTCCTTTAGCTATGAAAGCTGCTTTCTTCTTGCCATTACTGGTGCTATGAGGAAGCCAAATTCAACTACAGGAAGGATGACCCTTTTTGAATCTGTTTTTCAGAGGAGAATCTCTCTTCTAATGTAGCCAAAACATCTTATCTTTTTTCTGTAACAGTTAAACTTCCAATTTTCCTTCCTGAACTTGAGACCACTGAAATAAGTATTTACCTTTCATCTATTCAAAGTCAAGAACATTGTTGATGTTCACAGGTCCAAAGACATCAGGAAATTCCCTATGCTGTTCATTTTCCAAATTTAGCCATTGCTACTCAACGGCCATTTCTTCTCAATAGGCATTCTACTCAGTTTAGACATTTCTACTCAGTTGGTGGTGACCTGGATTGAGTTTTGCTATGAAACTGCTGAAATGGATCCCCCTAATAAAACCAGCGCATATACCACCAAAGCTTAGGAATATTACTGTCATTGTTGGGAAATTTTGACGTAATTTTTTGTCATATCATCACCAAACACAATCTTATTTTGGGTTGCTAAAGGCCATACGTTTGCTGATAGTTTAAGTGCTCCAACACTGCTCCTCTAGGTAGTTGGCAAAGCATTTTCTCGTGTTATCTAAATTGTGAATGTACATTTGGACTATCAATAGAAGAAAGAGAAGTTACATTACTGTAAAGGGTAATCTTTGAGATTTTAAGTATAAAAAAATTACAAGTTTTCTGTCTGTTTTTCACTTTCAAAGCTCTTTCATGTTTCTAAATGTACATTTCTTTAGATGACCAGGAATTGAAATACTGTTATCTTACATATCTATATGCTGGATATAAACAATTCTAGAATATGAATGTGTTCTATGTGATTAGGAAGACACTTGTGTGTCTTCAAGTAGCAAAGTGTAAATGCAAGCTTTTTATGTTAGTGTACATATGTTAATTTCAGGAGCTCTTATTTCTTTTAATACTGCTATTACTGCTGATGAAGCTCAGTATTTTTTGGCTAAGCTATCTTAAAGTATAGTATGTGCCTTTGGATTTTGAGAATTATGTTCTGAGGAAGGGTTGCACATGTTGAGTTACAGACATGCACTTGTTGCACCTGAACAGTCAACAAGGGCATCACTACCTTCTATGTTGGAATGATTGGTTATTTGGTCCAGAGAGAGTCTGTAATGTAATATAACTGTCCTGGTTCGAGTGAAAACAGAACTAATTCTGTTCCGTGATTTTACTTTTCAGGTCCGTGCTTCTAACTAACAGCACTTTCTGAAG
>JAAGNO010004827.1:0-15279 GCA_033439905.1 Ceryle rudis | reverse complement strand
AATGGATTTTGACTGTGTGATAAGGCAGGGTGTCTGAGAATTCTGATGTGCTTACTTGTGACCTAAAAAGTAGTTCTCAATTGTCAGAATTTCCATGAAAAAAAAAAGTAGTTTTCAGAATGTGGTTTGAATCCAGCACTTTCTGCTAAACAAAGTGAGACTGTATAAAACTGTATAGTCCTTCATACTCTTCTGTGTCTGTCTGCTGAAGATCTTTTAAGAGGAAAGTAAGGAAAATGTAAGATCTTTGTTAGATTGCTTTTGTTTGTATTGCTGAAGTTGCTGAACGAGAAAAGAACATCCTCTCAGAGGCTTACATTAGATTTAATAATTCACTTCAGTGGACTTAATTTCTTAAAGCAGCATTTAATTTAGGTACATACGAATAGTATTAGTATTTAGGAATGAAGAAACATGATAAGAGGTGTGGCATGCATGAACTTCTCAGCCAAACTTGCACTTGGACTCTTCCATCAGATGCAATAGAAACCTAAACTTTGTTCTTGCTGAGATGACAGTAGGACTGTTTACCCTGTGATTTTGGTATATGATAGGACATGTCATTAAATGACTCGGTTTTCCAGACCGAGAATTTCAGAAAGAATTAGCTTAATTTGCTTCTTTAACAATCTCATGCTAATGGTAAGAATTTGACTTTGTGAAATAATTTATATTGGAAGTGATAAAGATGTGTTGTATTCCAAGGAAGAGAAAAGGTTGTTTATGCTGCACAAAGAAAGGTGTACTAGAGAGAGAGAGATACTGTGAAAAAACTGCTTCAGAAGAAATCTAGAACTGTAAAAGTCAACCAGGAAATCAGATCACGTTCCATGTCATGTTAATGGTTCCCCTTGATGCAGGTGAATATACTGATATCATATGCTCCATTTTTCTACAGGTTATCTTACAGGGCATCTCCTCTAGTGTAGAGAAATGAATGTTGGTGGTTGCAAGGAGTCCAATGTTTCTTGTTGCTATTGTTTAATACATGGCTCTAATGCGAACATGAGGCTGCACACAGAGTTGGTTTTTTCAGTGTTGAATCTCTTCAAAACTATTTTTTTTCACAGTATTCTTTTGAGTAAGTGTCATTATAGCCACTGAACTGAGAAGTTAAAGGCCAAAGCCTTTAGCTTTGTTTTATTAATTTTTTAGTTTGTGACACCCACTGCGTATTACAAGAAACTAGTTTTTCATGTGATTGGAGGTAGGTGGCAGAGGTAGATATAACATCTTGGGTTTCAGTGTAGTCTTCAGTGAAACTCAGTTATCTTTTTCTTCCTGTATATAACTAAATTGTTCTTTGCTAGTACATTTTGGTCCTATTTTAAAAAAATGTGATATATCAAAACTCAGTTTGTCAAAAGGTTTAATGCAGGAGAAATGGATTTGTACTGCACAAATTAAAGATTTGAAACTTTCTTGACATTTTGTGTACCTGGTCTGTTAGCCTTCCTGAAGTCAAGGCCTCAACCTCACAGCAGAAGCCTTGGGCAGCTGGCCCATGGAGCTTGGGCCAGTCTTGGGAACCATCGGTCTTTGATGTAGACTGTGAGCCATAGGGACTACTTCAGTTCTCGGTTTTCCTAACTTTTAGGTGTGGGATTTAGTAATCTCGTTAGTGTAAAAATGTAGTTAATAAGAGATTTCCTTTCCTACTGCAATTTTTATATTTTAAAAAGTTCCATTTTTTTCTCTCTGTCTTTGCATATCATTCACATCGGATGAAGCTTTATTTAGATTGACAGTGTAATCCTGTACTAAATGATCTGAATTACTTAAGGCAAGAGAGATGCTATCTTCCATGGCATAAGCATTAGATGGTAATGAATGCATGCACCTTGTCAGTAGGTTATGTTAAGCAGCAAAGTAATTTTGAAACTTGCAAGTAAAATAGGCTCATTTTCATGTAACACACCAGGGTTGTCCTCTCGAGATTGCGCAAGAGCTCTAATGGTCCTGACCTCCCAGTTTTTGGCTCTTTTTATCACTTCAGCCATCCTTCCCTTCTCTCTTTTTACCGTTCTTAACCTTACTCTTCCACTAGATGCCTTCTGTCCATTGGTGCCCACAATTTCCTTTTTATGTCTGTTTTTCATGATTTAATTTCTCATTTTGCTGTATTTGATTTGGAATGTTTGTCTTCCTTGGCATTCTGTTCTGTCTGAGCTCTGAATGAGATGAGAGAATGTGGATGAAAGCTTTCTGTACTTGTTGACTTGGAAGCCAGAAGATCCAATGAAAAGACCATTTTGTGCAGCCTCACAGTCTTAATATGGAGTATGCTTACTTGTTCTGTGGTAACAGTATCAGCACAAATTGATATGTAGAGTCTAAGGATGGAATGCACTAAGCATAGCTAAACTTTGGCAGTGCCAGTATAAATTGCTACCGTGAACGTGTTCAGCTGGGTAAATGTATGCTTATAGCAATGGACATCAGTGAATGTCTATCAAGATGCTCCAAAACACAGAAATGCTAGTGTTCTTTAAGTAAAGGTGAAAAAGATATTTTCCCATCTCGTGCTCTTGGAAATGTGTAAACAGTTTTGTTTGAATTATTTTTTTTATGGAAGTCCACTTTAAACATAGATCTTGACATAGAAGATTTTAATTGGGAAAGTGTTGAAATGACAAAATAAATAAATGTTGTAAGATAAGAGAGTTAAGTATCGTGAGCCATAACCATAGTTAGAGTGGAGGCTACACTTGTAGCTACTTTCCCATTTTCTTCCTTTCTCATGGCACACCTGTTGTTGCCACAGTACATCAGAAGTTCCAGTAATCCTTAACCTATTCATTTTACTACTAATAATATTCCTTACTAATTTTGTAACAAGTAGTTTTGATTTTAAATAATGTCCCGAAGCCTTAGCATTAGTGGGTTTCCATTATATCAGAGCAAATTAGGAAATTATTTTTAATAGCTATAGTCTGATACATGTATTTTATAGTTGAGAGATGTGCCTCAAGAAATAAAAGCTGATTGAAATTGGTGCCACAGATGGATATTTTGAAAACAGAAAAGAAAATCAATAATAGATTAGGCTTGATTAGATGTTGACATTTAGAACTGCACATACATAATGTTAAAATTTACTGACAAGAGGCAGTGTTCTTCCTGATTTGCATTTGTATATCCATTCTTGATTCAGGTGGATCATGGTACATACATTGTAAAGGTTAATGAGCAAATTACCATATAGCTCATCTGATTGTTCAGGCTTTAGCCTAGAGGGCTGAATGTTTTATAATCTAGGTTGTCTTATGTGGAACCTAATTTAATTAATTTTGTTGTTGTTGTTATATGAAATTCCGAATTGCTTGAATGTTTAGATGAGTCCACAATAATTTATGAACTGATGTTGCGTCCATACACTTGTTTTACTCTGCCTCAATTTAAGCATAGTTGAACCTGACTTGCATTCTTTTTACGGGAAAAGAGAGTGCAGATCATGGTCTTTAGTTGCTTCCTTTCCATTTAATAAATACATTAGTGATCCTAATATAGAGCATTATTTCATCTTGCTGTGTATGTTTTGTCAACAATATCTAGCTGTTTATTCCTATTTCATTTTTTATCCTCGTCAGTTTGTAATGCAGAACAGTACCTTCACCCCCCTCAGCAGGATTACCAAATTGATCTGTTCACTCAACTGGCCTTTGCAAAAATTTAAGCCTTTTCCAGTTCATAACTGAAAGTGATTGAAAAATCCCAAGAGGTTTGTTAACCCTGCCTCTCCACCTTTCAATTCCAAAAAATACCTTTTTCTTTTACGTATAATAGTTTGGAAAATAACTGTGTTATTATTACTGCTCAAGGATGGAAGATGCTTTGGTTTACACTTCGTATTTTTGATTTAAACCCCACCTTCACAGTTTGAGGGGATCACTTCTGTGTCAGGAGAGTGCATCCTCAGCAAGTTTGCTGATGACGTAAAACTGAGGGGAGTGACTGATCTGCAGAGGGTCATGCTGCCATCCAGAAGAACCTCGACAAGCTCGAGAAATGGGCTGACAGGAACCTCACAAAGTTCAGCAAAGGAAAATGCCAAGTCCTGTACCTGGGGAGGAACAACCTTATGCACCAGTATATGCTGGGGACTGCCCAGCTGGAGAACAGCTTGGCAGAAAAAGACCTGAGTGAGGACACCAGGGCAGATGGTGTCCTGGGCTGCATTAGGCAAAGCACTGCCAGCAGGTTGAGGGAGGTGATCCTTCACCTCCAATTAGTGCTGGTGAGGCTACACACCTGGAGTGCTGTGTCTGGTTTGGTGTTCCTCAGTACAGGAGAGACAGGGACATACTGGAAAGAGTCCAGCAAAGCGCCACAAAGGTGATGAGGGGGCTGGAGCATCTCTCCTGTGAAGTAAGGCTGAGAGAGTTGAGACTGTTTAGCCTAGAAAAGAGAAGTCTTGGGTGGGGATCTTATCAGTGAATATAAATACCTGAAGGAAAGGTGCAAAGAATATGGAGCCTGCCTCTTTTCAGTGGTGCCCAGAGGCAATGTACACAAACTGAAACACAGGAGGTGTCATCTGAACATCAGGAAACACGTTTTTTGTGTTTTGAGAGACACTTCACTGTGATGGTTCTCAGCCACACTATAGTGGATTTGGGCTTTGGGAACATCCCACTGGGAGGGTGATGGAGCATTGGCACAGGTTGCCTAGGGATGCTTTGGAGTCTCCCACTTTGAAGATACTCAAAAGCTGTCTATACATACTCCTGGACAGAATGTCCCAGGTGGCCTTGGGTTGATCAGGGAGGATTGGACAGGATGACCTCCAGAGGTCCCTTCCCATTTCGGCCACTCTGTGAATTGGCAAAACACGTCACTAAGCAATCTGAATTTTAGCTGTGAATGTTTCTGTTTCAGACTTGCCTTTTCCTAGCCCCACCAATACCTGTAGCTTTCCATTGCATTTAATTAAAGGACCTGGACAGGGAAGGAACATACGTGGAAGAAGAAAGTAAGTTGATTAGAAATTGAGAGTGGGTTAAGTATTTTTCTTTGCACTGTAACTCTCTAACAATATTTTAAAACCTGAATAATAGTATGTTTGGTGTTTTTTAATTCATTTTGTTCTCTTCAACCTGTGTGTGGACTGGCATAGGAGGATGTCTGCCATTTTGTATTGATAAATTATGTCAACATCAAAATCTGCCTTGGTAAAAATGAAGCTGTGAATAATCGGCGTCCTTCCAGATATTTCTGCAGCGTGCCACATTCTATAGGATCATTTCAAGAGGAATCACTTAGACATAATTGTACTAGACACTATTAAAATGTGCAGATTCAAGAGGAGCATGTTTGTGTGACAATGAAAGGCACTGTGACTTTCTTAAAGGGAGATAGGTGTAGAAAAGGACAGCTGGACCATTTGGGTATCAGAGCAGAAAACCCAAGACCAAAGCTAGAGAGATAATAATCACATAATGAATATACATGCTATATATTCATTTTATTGCTGTAAGGCAATGCCCCAGAGAAACACAATGGCTTCTAGATCAACTGTGACTGAAGCAAGTATCACAAGGCACACCACAGAGAATGGGAGTTTTATAACATACAGAATGCAATAATGATGCCAAGCCAAGCTTGCTGAAATAATGCACATACCAGTTGGTTTTAATAAACCCAAACTTCCAAATATTGCAAGGTAGATTCAGAAGTAGAGCTTGCAGTAGAAGTTCTTTTTATTTCTTTTGAGATGCCTGGCCTAAGTATCTTCTTAATTTGTACATGCACCTTGCAACAGGAGTTGACCATGTGCTCTGTTAGTAGGTAATTTACGTTAGTGTCCTGTACAGCCTCCCTATCAGCTCCCAGTGAGTTTAATAACTACTCACAACCCAGTGTTGGTGGAATTAGATTAATTAAAGGACTTACCTTATGAAGTTGGAAGGTCCCATTAATGCACTTGAAATTCCAGAAGTATGAGTGAATGAAAATATCCTCAAGTAGCACAATTTTTTCACAGCAGAAAAATAACATGTCCATTTACAAATAAAGATGAAGTGAGTCACCTGAAACTGCACTCAGTTATGTAAATAAAATTAAGGATACACTGTAATTCAAAGGTGCAATTATGGTTTACATAAAAGGCATAAAGGGACTGGTTAGAACTTCATCACAGAACTCAGATCTAAGTACCAGACATTTACCAGACCATGCTGATGTTACAGAGTGTGAATGACACCAATACCAAAGTATATCAAAGCAATATCAAAGGCTGGCAATGGAAGAGACAGACAGTGAAGCAGAATTGTCTGTTTGGGGTTATTAATGTTAAGCTTTTTTTTTACTATAAAGGTTTGTTTGTTTTTTTGTCTCTTTCTATTGTAGGAATTTTGTTTTGTCTGTGAAACATTTAAAAATTAGTTAAAATGAGTACTGGGGTTGAGTGAAGTGTTCTGATATGTTGTTTAAGGAGAAATGCTCTGCAGGTGATGGGTTTGTGTATCTTGCTCATATTCTCAGAGGAAGACCTATTGCCACCATCTGAGCACATAAGAAATTTCTACCTCTCCAGGTCAGAAAAGGCTGCCAAGACAATTTGTGTCTGGACATGTAATGTACTTTACTTATTAGGTTCATAAGGACTGCTAGCTTCAAAAATAATAATAATAAAAAGGTAACAATTCCTGTTACGGGCAGGTTCTTCATCATACCCTTCAGTTAAGCGTCTGCTTAGTTAAACGTCTTCTTTTTTATAATGTGTTTCGGAGAGGAAAAAGTGAGTTGATATTCAAGATGTGCAAAGACTAATTGAAGAAGTGTTTATTCTTTTGCATGAATGTATTTAAACTTTAGCTGTGATTATGGATGCTTGAGTCTCTGACCTAAGGGATTCTTTCTTTTCTGATGTTCTTATGTCCAAATGAGATGCAGTTACAGAAAATTCAGTGAATGCATTGCCCAAATGACTTGATTATTTGAGCTGCCCCATAGTAGCTCAGGTTAACTTCACAGTTATTCAGCCTGCATCAAAAAAAAATATTTTGAATGTTTGGGTCTTGAAGCATTTACTTCATGGAACATATGTTAAAAGGTTTTTGTTCTGGTTTAAACTAAGAGAAAACTATGAAAGGCATTAAAGAAATAGTCTTGATATGAAATGCTTTATGAATTAAAATTCTTGTTGATGAGCTTCGTGGAGGTACTAGTCTTTGAGCTGAGGTAAATATTTATGCAGCTGTAAGGTACATTAAGTATGGTTTTCATTGCAGTAAATTATACAATTTATGACCAAAGCTCCTAAAAACAGCAGAGGGCTCTCCTTTTTACAGATGAGATGGAACAGTACATTTTTTATAAGGGACAGGAGAAGAAAATAGAAGAAGAAAGAACAGATAAAAATCCAAGTCCTTCTCTGTAACATGAATACTCTAATTTACAAAATTTTGGAGTTAGTTTGGTGGGAAAAAGTTCATTCAGTAATATGTCAACTCTAGGTTTAATCTTACAGAATTGTAGACTCCAAGCTGGTTCTAGCCCTTTTAAAAATGTACCTAATTTAAAAAATATATAAAATAAATTAATTCCAGTGTAGGGTAAGGAAGAAGTGTCATCAGCTTGAGTCCATTGATTCAATTTTTATTGTTCAAAACTGCTGCAGTTCATAAAATGCAGTTTTACAGGCTATTAGTCCATAATGTGGGTTATGTCCTTTGAAGACTTACGTTAAAGATAAATGCAGTAGTTGAGAAAGATCTATATTGCAGCTCTGTGCAGAGAGTTCAAGAAATATTTAAGTGCTTTTTACTGTGTTCCAAAAGGAAATGGGTTGGAGGGGAGAAATTACTGTTGGCTTTGAAGAAAGGAAAGGAAATTAGCAATGGAAGAGTCAGTTTATTATTTAGCAAGTGTCTTAATTTAACTTGGAGGTGAGAAAAATATTTTACTATAACATTACTGACAGTGAAAGGTTTTTTCAATTGTTTTTGATGGAAAAAATAGTATTTGTGTTAGTGGCACATGCTGAGACTGTTTACACTGCATCACGTGGCTCTGTTGACTGTTACAGGAACACAGGATTGTGAAAGAGCTTTCTTACCACAAGCAAATGCCTCATATGATGCTGTGTAAAAAAAATATTACTTTTCATCTTAAATCTATTTAAGTGATGTTCCTTCATGGCTCCTGCTAGAAGGTTGTTCTGAACTTCAGTGCTATGAAGTTAAAATGCATTTATAAACTGCATTTATTTGTGATTGGTGCTTATTCATTTATGCTTGTGCTGGCATTGTCCCAGATCTTAAGAACATATTTCCATTCTCTTGTAGGAGGAGTCATATCTCTTCTTTTGGGTCTTGGCATGCTGTTTTAATCTCTCATTCAAGAGATTTTTGATCACGATGACAGTTACAGTTGCCTTTGTTCTTCATCCTGTTTTAATTCGTTCTTTCTTGAACAAAAATGGTCAGAACCATATGCAGCTCATCTAGTTAGATTTTACTGGTACTTTGTGCAATAATAGTATTTTTATTAGAAATACTTGACATTTTCTGTGATGGCATTTTTCTCCCTTCATTCCCGTGTTGTTTTATTGCTCCTTGGTTGGCTTGTCATCAGCTGATACATGCATGTCTTACCTTCTCTGCCATTAGGTTTCCACTTCATACAAGAAATTCTCCTTGGCTCCCTTTAGATTGTCTAATGATTTATATTTAATGTCCTTCCTTCTTTATTATGCCAGATATGAAGAATCATTCCTTCTCTCCCCATAGCCCCCCACATAGTGTTCCAGCTTTAAGTTGTGTTGACAATGCTTCCCAACTTTCCCGTGGAAAAAAAAAAAAAATAATTAAAAGAAGCTTACTTTGGCCAAGGACATTACTTAAATATTAAAAAAGATCAGTCTCGTGACTAATCTTCGAAGGAATTGCACTGTGAGTTGTACAGTTAAATACTGTCTGTCTCAAAGGCATGAACTTCCTCACCTCTTTTGCTCTCTATTTAAAGCAGCTAAAACCTCCTTTTACAGCTTTTTTCAGTTTCCTAACCCAGATTTATTTATGACATTTATACAGCAAAATGTACACGATAAGCTAGAATATTCACTACCAGTGTGGTGTTGCCACACAAATAGTTATTTAATGATATGTTAACTGTAAAAAACCCCATAAAATATTTCATAATTTTTGTCGATTCAAAACACTTTTCAGTTTATATAATTCTGATAAGGCTGAAAGTAGTACCGCATTCTCAAAGTCAAATTGAATGAAATCATCCTCAAATTCAGCTGTAATTTTACCTTAATGCATTATAATTCAGATGTCAGCTTTTTCTTCCATAATTTGATTCTGCTTGGCTATTAGGATCGCTCAGTACTTTGTTTTATTGCTCTTCAATGGAATAAATTAAGCTGTATAGCAATATAAAAGATAATATTCATTGTTATAAATTTGGCATTTACATGAATGAAACATCTTAAATTCCCTCTTCATCTGTTTTAAATTAAGTATGAGATTTAAATCACTTGTTCTGATTGAGAACAAGCACTGGAAATGAAGGGACTGTGGACAATCAAAAAAGCACACTGAGATTCTGGTCAAGGCATTCATTATTGCTGGCAGGAAACAACATTGAACAATAATTGATTGCATTCATTTAGAGGGTAGAGAAACCTGCCATGAGGTACTGTTATATTCATAGTCTGAGAATGATTTTAAACAGGTGGGAAAGTGAGAGTAACAAGCACAGTATTTCAGACTTTCAGGTATGGTGTTAGCTAGCTCTTGTAAGAAAAGAGGCTTTAGATGAACATGGGTTTATGAAATATGTGTAATAAATTCATATTCAATTTTAGATATTATATCCCTTTATAGTTGCTTTTTTAACTAGGGATGTAATTGTACACTTCATGTTCACCCTAAAATAATTCCTTTTAATGCTGATTCTATCCATCTCATTTTTTATTTAATCCTTCCTTTCCTTCATTTCCATGAAGTTTTCCCATACAAATGTTTGTCTTCAGGCTAGCCATTTCTCCCTCAGATTCCTCAATCAATCTTTGGCCTCTCTGAAGTTCTACCACTACCTCCACAAGAATGTATTTCTTTTTAGCCTCATGAATTCACATTATGCTTATGCAAAATTCATTGTCTGACTGCTGTAGTCCACCCACTCAATGCCTTCTCTGGTCTGTAGGCATCATCAGTCTGTTGGTCCTTAAGTACTTTTATCAAACTGTTCTTCCCACAGCATTAGGCTTTCACTGGGTTTTTCCTTAACTGTCAAAGCCACTCACTTGGTCTTTGAGTAAAAATATCTGTCCTCAACCAGCTGATGGTTGCTCCTAGAATCTGTCTATTTATGTGGCCTCTGGCCTTGCCACAGACACCCAATTTGCTGCATCTCCACTGTGCTTTTTCATTCTCGCTGCTTTGCTATTTGCCTCTTTTGCAGGTCACAGTGTTTCTCCAGTTTTACTTCTGAATCCTTTGTAGTCACAACTAGACTCGGACTGCCTGTGCAGATAGAGATGCCACCCTTTAAAATTAAGGAGGGACCATTTATAGGGAAGACAAAGACACTGAATTACCTGCTCTGTAAATCTGGAGGTGGGTGAACTAGCTGATTCTTCTTCTGTCTCTCTTTTTTCTGACTTTTAGGGCAGCTAGTGCTATAGAGGCCCTGCAGCAACCAGCAGGCCCTGAACAGCCAGAGCTCTCAGCCTTTCTTCAGAGTAGAGGTGTTCCAGCCTACTGGTTATTTTTTGTGTCCCTCCTCTGGACGTGGTCCAAGGTCAAGGGAGGTGATTTTGTCCCTCTGCTCTGCTCTGGTGAGACCCCACCTGGGGTACTGCATCCAGCCCTGGGGCACCCAGCACAAGAAAGACATGGACCTGTTAGAGCAGGTCCAGAGGAAGGCTATGGAAATGGCTGGAACACTTGTCCTGTGAAGAAAGGCTGATTGTTGAGGTTATTCAGCCCGGAGAAAAGAAGGCTTCAGGGACACTTCATTGCAGCTATTTTATATATTAAGGGAGCTTGTAAGAAAGACTTTTACCGGGTCCTGTAGTGACAGGACAAGGGGCGGTGTTTTACATCGAAAGAGAGTAGTTTTAGATTGGATAGAAGGAAGAAACTCTTTAAAATTGGGGTGGTGAGATACTGGAGCAGGTTGCCATGAGAAGTTGTGAATGCCCTGTCGGTGGAAATTCAAGGTCAGATTGGATGGGACTCTGAACAGCCTGATCTAGTGAAAGAGCAGTGTCCTGCCTGGGATTTGGACTAGCTGATCTGTAGAGGTCCCTTCTAACCCAAACTATTCTATAGCCACTTAATTCTATGATATACTGGTTAGCCTTCCCAGACAAATTAAGCTTTTTCATTATATTGTAGTCTTTAAGTACGAGCATAGATAATATAATTTTTAAATTATTCCCTATTTTTCCTTAAATAGAGTAATTAATCTCCACAGTCATGGTGCTGTTATCTCCTTCTCACATTTTTTGGTCTCAATCATTTCAGACAGAATGGCACCAGAGTAAAGAAGAAAAAAAATCTTGAAAAAACCCAATATAAAGCGAATTTTAATTCAAACATTATCTTCATGATAATCATTCAAATATGAAGGTTCCTCCTGTATTCTGCAGCAACAGTGTGGAAGTAGTATTATGTAGTTTATATTTGGCATTGCCTTCAAAGTCACTTGGCAGTGCTCCAGCGCTCCTCAGTGACACTCGTCTTGCATCACTGGGTTGTATAACAACCACTTAAGTCTCAAGTAGCCCTTTTGAAGTGGTGCTTTGAACTAAGTAAGTCACAGAGTGCTGCTGCATTTCCAGCAGTAGTGATGCAATGCTGTACCTATCACATCATTGTACTCAGGACCTGTGTTCATTTCAGTCAGTGGAAGTCTCACAAATGCTTTCCACCTTCATATGCGTTACATGTGACAACCCATGGTTACAAAAAAGACTATTGTCAGTCTTACCAGAAGTGACTAGGTTTTACTTCACACTGGTTTTGTAGGGAAGCATTTTGTTTAATATTTTTTTTTTTTTAAGTATTAGTACTATGCTGTTAGGTTCCAACATTTTTTTTTTTCTTCTGTTACCATTTGAAGAGCTGTGGACTAGAAAGAGATATATTGTACAGTGTTCCCTGTATCTATCCAAATCACTTCCAACACTCTAGAAAATGTGGAAAAAAAAATCCTAAAATAGTATGGAAAAGCAATCTTTTTACTTTATCTTCCTGATGTGAAAGAAGAACAAAAAGTTCATTTTCTCCAATTAGATTTTCATTTAGTCACAAAAGAAAAAACAGAGGATAACCATATACTGTTGGATATGAAACTACTTATTAACAGACCAGGTGTAACAGTTTACTCCATGAATGTTGGCATTCTCAGATGTATTTTATACTCTCCAGTTATCCTTGAAATTTTAATCTCCATGTATGTGCATTAAAGTATATCATTCAAATCTGTATGTAGTAGAGGTGAGTACTCCATGCTGTCCCATCTTTTAAAGCAATTTGATCTTTGGTTAGATAGTAAAAACTTATTTTCTGTGAAGGAATGACAGAATATTGTATATTTATTCATTTCTAATGTTAAAAGTATTGCAAACCTGATTATTTTGTAAAAACAATCAAGCTTTCATGCTCGTGTTCCATTGTAGGTAAAGAGACAGATTTTTAAAGCTACCAGTTATTAGCATGTACTTTAGCTCGACAGCCTGACCTAGCACCTGTAATATGTTCATGCTGTGAAAGCTTGGTGCTTGACACCATAAATGATAAATGAAGAGGTAGTGGAAAAAGTGACAAACCGACTCAGTGAAAGAGAGAATTACAAAGCTAAAAAAACCATGAAACTGTGTGGCTATGTGGATATTTAATCCAAGGAGATAAGAAACATTCTATCATCATGAATATAATGCTAGGATATCTCTGGGAATATTTGTCATGAGTGGAACAACTCTTCTTTCTAGTAAGTTGCATTTACCTTGGTGTATTTTTGAGACTCTGCATTAAAAAAACCCAAAACATTTAATGTAGCCCAATGTTAACCTCATTTTCTGAGTTGCCTTTGTGTTCCTTCCTGGAAGGTTTTTTTCATACGAGTTCTGCTAAACTCCTTTTCTGTACATCATGGCACATTCAAACTACAGCAGTTAAGGCCAACTATATTATATATTTCACTTCCAAAGTTGATAACAGGCAAATGAGGTGCTACTTCAGGAAGCGAAGGAGAAATACTGATCATTTTGCTTGAAAGCACTAACCTCTGAAAGTCATGACTGCTTCTGCTTTCATGTGCCCACAGCTTGTGGCTTTAGTGATGGCTTGCCTTAACTGCTGACAACTAAAATTATTACTAACCACAAGCAAAAAAAAAAAAAATGTAGGCTTGATGCCCTCCCCTATCTTTTATATGCCTCTTGCTTTCTTAGGTCATTAGGGAGATCAGGGAGCATGTCCTTTTATTTGAATATGAAATACTAACTTCATCCTGCTTATATGGCACTGGCATAGATCTGTAATGGATAATAGTAGTAATGTCCTGTCATTTCTGGAGACTCATTTATGGGACTTGTGGATAAATTCTGTGTGGTAGTTCAGACTGCAACAATGGAACAGATGGGGATTGAACAACTCTGCTTTTCCACCCTCTGTACCTCTTCATACAGACACGGTTAGCACAGTTGCTGGCTTGGGAAAGCAATGTAGGCAAGACCTGCCATTTATGGTCTATATGAACTGTTTGCTTTCTCTATTGTAGCTTATCTGCCAGCAACACAGGAATGACCCTGTTTCATTTTATGATATAAAAATATGGATTGGATGTAGGTAAACTCTTATGTGGCTGCCAAGAGTTAAGTAGTTATGCTGCACTACAGAACTAGTAGAAGACAGAGAGAGTAGTAAAGAGTCTTTGGCTTCAGTGGTCATGTCCGTGCCACCACAGAAATGCCTGCCTTCTCATTTCATGCCTGGAACTTCCCCCGCTGTTGTTCTCATGTCTGATTTGCCTGTATGTCACAGTTTCAGACTCCTGATTCTTGCTTTCAGCCTGTCTGAAGCAGCCCACTCTGGAGCTCTGACTGCACCTGCGAGAACACGCATCCATGAGGGCCCTGCCAAAACGCCTGAACTGGTCTCTTGCCTCAGTTTTTGAGCTAGAGATTCTCGAACAGCTCTTCATGGCGTTGTGCTGCCAGTCAAGCATGAACTTTCTAGTTGCTTCAGCCTTTGTACCTCTCCTAACATCTGTCTAGTCTGTTCCTTAGACACCAAACAGCTAATTTTTCATTATGGTTATTAAGTAACTACTTGAGTAAGCAGTGGCCATCTGTATTCCCAGTCCCCATTTGTCACTTTATCAGCTGTTCTCTTCAAAACTTCTTTCTTTAAAGGCACTATTGTGAAAAAGGTCTATATTGATTCTGCTTCTCACTTCACTTGAAGAGGCAGGTGACCAGGTTGTATCAACCTCTCCAGTACTGCATGGGGCAAAGGCAATAAACCTTTGCAATAACATTTCATTCTTTACTAAAAGAGAGTCTAGGTCTTTGGATCAGTGCAGTACCAGAAAGAACAGGTGCCTAGGGTGGCTTTGCTTATCCCTGTGAACACCTGTGGAAGTTTCTAACCCTCTTGAAGAGAAAATCCCAAGAAATACAGAGTATAGGAGCAGTAGCTATGGAATTACTAACTTCACAATTAGTCTGTCTGACAGTTATGTATAGGTGGTGTTACACTTTTCCAAAAGCTTTTGTATATTTCTTTCACTTACGGATGTCATCACATAAACTTTTTGTTCGTTTTATCACTACTCAATAAATAAAAAAAAAGTAGTAGAAGACATAAAACCAAATGCTTCTAAGAATGTAGAGTAGGAAAGCTTAACAGCAAAGTGGAGAATACTAAATCTATCATCATGACTCCACAAACCAAGTCAGTCTAATAGGATTGTCTTCAACACACAAGCAAAGATAAATCCATTTGTCTGAGTTTCACTTGTTTCTAATTTCTCTAATGCTTGGGTTAATAAACAAAGCTGTCTGTCACAGTTTAGGGTCAGGGCAGCCCCTTAGACCTGTAACAGATGCTCTCTGTTAACCCCCCTCCCTCCACAAAGGGGAAGAGAAAGGGAATAAGGGAGAGAGACTTAGTCATTAGAAAAGGAAACTAGAACAGCTTTAATGAAAATAATAATACTAAAAATAGAATATATACAAATCTATACAAAACCAGTATCGAACCCAACCCCCTGATGGTAATTACATCACCGTCACCACTGATGCTGTGGAGCAGGCAC
>JAAGNO010004826.1:0-17002 GCA_033439905.1 Ceryle rudis | reverse complement strand
GACATGGGAAAACTTAGGGAAGGAAGGAAGGAAGGAAGGAAGGAAGGAAGGAAGGAAGGAAGGAAGGAAGGAAGGAAGGAAATGAAAGACAGAGAAAGTATTTTGTTTCTTTTTGAGACAGTTCATTTTATCTTTCATGGCATATTATTTTGGCTGAGATGGAAAAGATTTGTGAAGAAAGTGTTCACTAAATGCTCTTAGATTTGTATAAGTTGAGTGTAATGTCATGAACATGACATGAATATGCCAGAATAATGTGCAAGAGCTCAGAATCAGATCTCCTATAGATGTAGAGGAGTGTTTTGCTTTCACAAACCATTTCACCTCTGAAATACTAATTTCATTTCAATTTTTGAGTGAGATGAATTTCCTTGTCATTTTTATTCAAGTCAGAGTCAGGTTTGTTTTGTTTTTATTTTTCTGGTCATTGTTCACACTTTCACTGAATAGTTGAAATTGGAAGGTTTCTCTAGAGAAGTTAAATCTTTAACACAATTGTTGGTACTAGATATTTTATTTTATTTTATTTTTATTTTTAATGCTAATGATATTAATTTTCTATTGGGGCTGCTGCTAAGTCTTTTATATATCTGTGAACCCTGGTTGGTTTAATCATCATTAAATTCATAGAGGCATTTTTAATATATATACATTTAAGATTCTCAGTCTCAGTGCTGCTGCCACTGAAGTCCATAAGAATTTTATGACTAGCTGCAACAGCAGGGCAATAGATCCCTTCTTCTCTCTCCATATGATGACCTATTTAGTCTAAAAAAATTTAGTTAGAGTTCTGGTTTAGATTTGCTATTACGTTACATATGTTTACTTGCATCACCTATATGGAATTTAGAGAGAGACTAGCCAATGATGGCTCAAATAGTGAGAGCTGCAATTCTACAGTGAGCTCACCTGCGTAACTTTACCTATGTAAGTTTGCTTTCTGGTAACAATATTAACAATGGAACTTCTGGTAATGTTGAGACTAAAAGCAGTGGATAAAGGGAGTTTAGCCAAGCACAGAGCTCTAGGGGACCACTTAATCTGGGAAACTTTTCTTTTTAAACTGAAATTTTCCAAGTAGTTTTTCTTTGCATTCTTTATTTTAGAGCACTGCTGAGATAGTGTAAGATCTAGTAAGATCACAGTAAGATCTTTGGGCACAGTGGTAGTCTTAATAAGTTATTTTACAGCTAAGGAAGAAACAGAGAAGGGAAGAAAGGCTCAAATGCAGCCAAGTGAGAAGTTTCTCTGCCATAGACAATATTGAAATGAGTTGTAAAATTACTTTTCAGAGACCCTCTTGCAAAGTCTGTTATTAGCGACTGAAGGGGAAAAGCATAGGCATATCGAGCGGTATGTCCTGGGCCAGAGCATAAAATACAGCAGACGTTCTAGCCAAAGCTTCAGTTTATGGAGTGGAATGGTACCGTAACACCACTGATTCTTCTCAGTTTCTACAGCAGTCCAGGAGTGGGAAGCCACAGAGGTG
The DNA here is from genome assembly GCA_033439905.1 of Ceryle rudis. Classification (NCBI taxonomy): domain Eukaryota; kingdom Metazoa; phylum Chordata; class Aves; order Coraciiformes; family Cerylidae; genus Ceryle; species Ceryle rudis. The sequence goes on along the minus strand of JAAGNO010004826.1, from coordinate 15,513 downwards.
TTAAACCCTTGGCTGTTTGGATTCAGCACAGTATGTCAATCTCTAGAATTCACATTCTCCACAAATGCTCTTAATTTATGGCATAGGTAGTATAAATAGAAACCATCAGTAAAAAAAAAACCCATATGCCTAGAAAATGTAATATGGGAAGTTAGATCTGGAATAATGTTACAGTGACATAAAACTGGAGTGGCACCATGAGACTGAAGATTATAATTTTGCTCCTTAACTGTAGGTTTGATGTAGAGTTTAAATATTTATTAATTTCTGTGGAATTGGGATTAAGAATTTAACAAATGAGTCATTGAAAGTATATTTCTACAGATAAGCAGTAGAACAGCATAATTTTGGATTCGTACACTCACTGAATTAAATACTCAAGCAAATGTTTTTAGCCATAGGTTTCATCAAAGCTCAGAGGACTATGATTCATCAAAGAACCTAGTCATATCTTGTGACTTAAACATTCTCAGTTTTAGTTCAAAAGGCTGTGAAATCCATCCAGTAATAGAAAATCAAGCAAAATAATTTGATGATACCTGTGAATAACAGGCAATTCGTAATTCTGGAATCAACGACATGAACAATAGTTAATCTGTTTCATCAAGACTAAATTGCAACTTACATTTTAACTCTGAAGAATACTTTTCATTGCGAAAGTGCAGCTGCTCAAGGAGAACACAAATCAGATGGTCAAAGAGCCAAGACACTGAGGCCAGATCCATAATCAAACACTGGTAACTTTGAAGCCATATACAGGAACAGAAATGTCATCCTAAGCAGAGAAACTTTCTTCCAGAAATGAGAAAACACAGAGGGGGAGAGCTGATGTAGAGATTAACCAGCACATAACAGAAAATCAGTGTGGTAAAAACAACAGGGATAGCAAATGGGAATGGCAGAAGTAGGAATTATTAGCTGATCGTGTTGTCCATATGGTGTTGGGCCAGTGCAATGGCTCTATGCCTCTACTGAACACTACATCTCATTGTCCACATACCTAGCCAAGGACCTAGAGAGCAGAAAGGACATGTCTGTGCTGTTCACTAAGGTGTTGTTCACCTCCACAGCACAAGGAATAAATTTAGTACCCCAGAGGAGTAGTGACATTAAGAAAGTTCATTGTTTTCTTACATTATTGTCCTTGTGTCTTGGCCTTATATCTTGCACAATTATATGCTGAGCATATGGTGATTATGTAGCGCTACCAGATGGGAATGGTAAGCTATTACAATTACTTTGCAGAGCTATAAACACCCACGTCTAGGCAATACAAGGCAATAGAGAATCAGATCCTCAGAGTTAGTAATATAGTTTGTGGACAACAGCAGGTTCCTTTATTTAATGTTTACCATTCTGGCATCATGGCAGGGTTCCTACACACTGTGTTGGCTGTGGCACAGGGGTGATCAAGCTGATATTTGCAGGTCAGCTATTGTTTAAAAAGTTCCCTTGAAAGGACACCAGTTTACATGCATCATTAAAGCTCCATCAGCACATTACACAGCTCCAGGTTGTAAACCATGCCAGATCAAGACCTTTAATTCTTTAGATAGATGAAGGTAATGATGCCAGCAGTGACAGGGTGTGCATTGTGATTAGGCATTGTGACCAGAAGGCAAGACTTCTGAAAAATGATTTGCCAGAGATGACTGCAGGTAACACAGTAGGTGCTGGAAACTTTTCTGCATCACTGAATCTGTTTCATTGACTCCAACATTTAACTGATAAATGTGATTGCACTTTTCCCTCCCTCAGCAAATATAGTGACTGACAAAGTAAACTTTAGCATCTGTGTTTATATCCATTGATCTATGTCTTGTAAGTGTTATGTCACTTGAGAACCTTTATGAAACCAGATAATTTATAGCAGCAAGGAGATAAACTGCTATCCATCTTACTACAATGTAAACTGTTTAACATCCTTCATTACTGACCATAGTACTCAAGCTGATCCCAGGTAATAGAGCAGACTCTTTCATTTCTAAATAAGCAATTTAAGGCTGGCCTGAATTTATAATTCCTGAAAGACCTATATTTTGTAATTCCTGAAATACCTTCTCCTCAGTATCTTGTTCTGCATAAGGGAGTTTGGGGCTTTAGACCTTAGGCCATTGTGAAAAGTTGACAAATTATGTGATGAGAACAACCGTTGTCACAGCAGTGGCAACCAGGCAGGACTTTTGTCATTTGCAGTAAAAGAAGCAGTGGCAAAGGACTATGAGTGGAGACCAACCAATGAAGATTATCACTCAGTTGCACAGAAACAGTTAACATTTTTCAGGATCTCACTTTCAGAAAAAATTCATGCAATGAACTTCCAGAAGAAAAGCCTCAAGGAATTACTTAGAGGTGTAGTACACTCAAGTACTATTTGAGGTGTAGCATCGAAATTGAAGAGATTTAAAACCATAAGCATGGGTTTTCAGTTCAAATGTACTTTCTTGTTTGCCTGCATCTGAACAAATTGATCTCTTCCTGGCTTTTAAACTCAAGACCCCTGCAAGCCTCTTACAAATCCTAAGAAAGTCAGATTCTCAGCTCAATTCTTCCAGATTCCCTCCATCTCTCAGGGTTTTTATCATGCTTGTTCTTTAGAAGGATCCAGTTTTAGTTAGATCAGCCAAAATATGATGTGACCATCAGATTGTGGAAAATCTTGAAGTTTGTTAGATAACTTCTGTCACAGGTACTCAGTGAGACAACTAGGAAAGACTTGTGGCCGTGGTAAGTGGCTGTCTTGGCCACAGTGACCACGAAATGATTGAGTTTAAAAATTTTTAAGTGGAATGAGAAAAAAAAGGACAGCAGAGTTGATACCCTATACTTCAGGAGAGCAAACTTTAAGCTATCTGGGGAGATAGTTAGCAGAGTGCCCTAGGGATCTGCTTTTGAGGGCTTAGGAGTCCACGACTGCTGGTCAGTCTTTAAGAACCACCTTTTAGAAGCACGGGAGCAGGCAATTCCACTGTGTCATAAGTCAATTAGACAGGGCAGCAAACCAGCTTCTCTGAACAGGGAACTGCTTCTGAAGCTGAAGAGGAAAAAAAATTGTTCAATCTCTGGAAATGAGGTCAAGCTTTTCAGGAAGGTTACAGAGCCATGGTTCATTCATGCAGGGAGAAGATATGAAAAGCTAAAGCTGAGTTAGAGTTGAAGTTGGCCAGTGTTCTGTCAGATAACAAGAAGGGGTTTTTATATGCATTAATATCAAGAGAAGGTCTAAAGGAAACATTTGACTGATACTTGTTGAACTCAGTCATCTGACTAAGAGGGATGAAGAAAAAGCAGAGGCATTCAATGCTTTTTTTTTACCTCAGTCTTTAATAATGGTGATCAACCTCAGGCTGCTTGGTCCCCTGAGCTGGAGAACCACAACTGCAAGAACAATAAATTTCCACCTGTGGACACTGAAATTGTAAGGGACCAGCTGTGTTAGCTGAATGTTCACAAGTCCATGGGGTCTGATGGGATTCATTCCCAAATACTGAAGGAGCTACTGGATGTTACAGGAGGCCACCTCTCAATCATCTACCAAAGGTCTTGGAAGTTTAGCGAGGTCCCTGCTGACTGGGACCTATCTAGTGCTCTTCCAATTTGCAGGGAGAGTGTGAGGAAAGACCCAGGAATCTACGGACCTGTTAGTCTAACCTCTGTTCCTGGAAAAAATATGAAGATTATACTGGGTACTATTAAAAGGTATTTAAATAATAATGCAATTATATTTAACAAGACTGTGTCAACATGGATACACAAAGGGAAAGTCCTGTCTAACTAATTTGAATTCCTCCTATAATAAGGTAACCCACCTTGTGGGTGAAGGAAAGGTGGTGTAGTTTTTCTGGGTTTTAGTAAGGCTTTTGATGCTGTCCCCCACAGCATCCTTTTGTACAAGTTGTCCAGCTATGGGATAAGAGAGTTCATGGTGCTCTGGGTGAAGAACATGTCGAACAGCAGGGCTGAAAGGGGTGCAGTGAATAGGACTACATCTGGCTGGTGACCAATCACCAGTGGCGTTTCTCAGTACTCAATTCTAGGCCAGTTCTGTTCAATATACTTACCAATGATGTACATGCCCAAGTTGAATGCACCCTTAGGAAGTTTTCTGATGATACTGGCAGGTGCTGCTAACATTCTTGAGGGACAAGAGGCCTTGCTGAGGGATCTAGGTAGATTGGAGCATTGGGCTATGATTAATGGGATGAAAACAATTTGAAATGCCAGGTTCCGCATCTAGGACAGAGTAACACCAGCCAGAAGTCTAAACTGGGAGAGGAGTGGCTATAGAACAGTCCTGCAAAAGGGGGTTTAGGGGTGCTGGTTGACAGGATGCTCATCAAGACTGAGTGTCCTGGCAGCCAAGACGGTGGACTGCATCCTGGGGTGCATTAAACACAGTATAACCAGCTGGTTAAAAGAGATGATTATCCTGCTGCCTTCAGCATTGGTGGGGCCTTACCTTGAGTATTGTGTGCAGTTCTGGGCCCTGCTGTTTAAGAAGTATATGAAGGTCCTTGAATGTGTCCAGAGGGCAACAAAGCTGGTGAAGGGGCTGGCAGGCATGTCCTCTGAGGAGCAACTGAGGACACTGGGTTTGTCCAGTTTAGAGAGAAGGAGGCTGAGGGGTGACCTCCCTGCTCTCCACAGCTTCCTGAGGAGGGGAAGTGGAGAGGGAAGTGCTGACCTCCTCTCCCTGGGATCCAGTGACATGTGGGAATGGTTCAAAGTTGCACCAGGGGAGGTTTAGACTGGACATTAAGAAGCATTTCTTTAATGAGACGGTTGTCAAACCCTGGAACAGGTTTCCTGGAGAGTTAGTCAATACTCCAAGACTGTCAGTGTTTTAAAGGCGTTTGGACAATGCCCTTAACAACATACTTTAAGTTTTGGTCAGCCTTTAACTGGTCAGGCAGTTGGACTAGATTAGCACTGTAGGTCCCTTCCAACTGAATTACTTATTAATTCTATTCTATTCTATTCTATTCTATTCTATTCTATATGCCTTCCATTACAGTGCTACAGCCTACTAGAGTTGAGGTAATTGTAAAAAAAATATTTTTTTTTCTAACGCCTAGTATTTATCCTTTCAAATCTGAATTGTCTTTAATGTGACAGTCACCACAGCAGAGCTAACTTTTCTGTTTTGCTAACTCTGAATGCATCTTTAGATGTGTTGATATTCTCAGCAGGTTTTGTTGTGGGCTTCCAGCCATTTGTTACTTTGTTGAAAGATACAGAGCTAGTTTTATCTCAAAAATTGAAATCTAACCAATATTTTTATTTATCCTGAAAGGTTGTAATTCAATTTGCTGTTATGCAGTGTTAATGCACTCTTCATCTGTTGACTTGGGGATTATTTTTCTTGTGAGCTGTCAAAGGACTTCTCTGCTATTAAGCCAAGGTCTTCTGTAGCAATTCTGTTTAGGTTTTTTTTCTTGATTTGTGTCTGGATTAGGTAAATCAGGACACTACCATATTAATTTTATATTAAGCAGCAATTTATGTACTTCTTTCAAATGGTATGCTGTCATTATGTTGATAAATTCTAAACCCATAGCCCAAGAAATAAAATATTGCCATCTCTAATTACAGTCTGTGGATGTTGTACTGTGAGTGCAAGGCCACGGGCTTGTCAGCCTTGCACCTTTTTGGCCCCTATCTCAAGCTTTGTTTTACTAGGTTTAGCTGAAACACCTTTATTTTTTTTTTTTTTTTCTAATGACAGAGGAACTATGCCTACATTGTTTTATTTTTATTTGTCTTTTTGTGGTATAACCACATTTTTATATAGATACTAGTAAAAAGTATTTACTTTGTGCAGAATGTGATACTGATGACTAACATAATGGTGCAATGCAGAGGATTACATGCCTGGTATGACAGTAGCAGCCTTGAAAAGTGGGAACATGATTCAGGGAAGAGGAGTATAGGCATGGGATGATACAAGACTGGGCACTGACTGATACAGGGGACCCCAGGGCTATAAACAACTAACCAACAAGCAAATAAATTCAGAACTAGAGCTGGGTGAGACTTCCTCTTATTTGGCTGCTTATGGCTTGGATGGGCATACACCTCCCTAGGTAAAAAATTGGCTGGATGGTCTAGTCCACAGACTTGAAGTGAATGGACTTAAATCTGGTTGGTGGCCAGTCACAAATGGCATCTCCCGGGACTTGGTATAGGGGCCTGTTCTCTTTATATATCTTCATCAGTGATCTGGATGAAGAGATTGAAAGCACCCTCGGTAAGTTTGCAGATGACACCAAATTAGGTGGATGTGTTGATATCCTTGAAGATAGGGAGTCTCTACAGAGAGATCTGGACAGGTTGAATCAATGGGCCAAGGCCAATGGTATGCGGTTCATCAAGGCCAAGTGCTGGGTCCTACACTTGGGAGTCAACAACCCAAAGCAACGCTACAGGCTTGTCTATGAGTGGCTGGAAAGCTGCCTTCTGGAAAAGGACCTGGGGCTGCTGGTGGACAGCCAGCTGAACATGAGCCAGCAGCATGCCCAGGTGACCAAGAAGGCCAATGGCATCCTGGCCTGTATCAGAAATAGAGTGGCCAGCAGGACTAAGGAAGTGATCATGCCCCTGTACTTGGCACTGTTGAGGCCGCACCTCAGATACCGTGTTCAGTTTTGGACCCCTCACTACAAGAAGGACATTAAACTGCTGGAGCAGTCCAAAGAAGGGCAATGAAGCTGGTGAAGGGTCTAAAGAGCAAGTACTGCAAGGAGCAGCTGAGGGAAGTGGGGTTTTTTTAGCCTATGGAAAAGAAGGCTGAGGGGAGACCTTACTGCTCTCTGCAACTACCTGAATGGAAGTTTTAATGAGGGGGAGGTCTGTCTGTTCTCCCAAGTAACAAGTGATAGGATGAGAGGAAATGTTGCACCTGTGGAGGTTTACGTTGCATATTACGAAAAATTTCTACTCCAAAAGGGTTGTCAAGCATTGGAACAGGCTGCCCAGGGAAGCGGTGGAGTCACCATACCTGGAGATATTTAAAAGATGTGCACATATGTCACGTAGGGACATGGTTTAGTGGTGACCTGGCAGTGCTGGGTTAACAGTTGGACTTGGTGATCTTAAATGTCTCTTCCAATCAAAACAATTTTGTTATTTTATGATTCTATATGCAAAACCTCACCATATATAGCTATTTATATATACATTACATGTAGTAAACCTAGTATAGTAAAACATACACTAAATGTGGCACAGAGTTGCAGAGCAGTGAAGAACAAGGATGTAAATGTGTCTTAGCACAAAGCAGATCCTTCCATGAGGAAGAAGACATCAGCACTGCAGTTCTCCCAGCAAAGGAGTTATGCTGATGACTTGCCATCCTTGCTCTCCTTGCCCCTCAACACACTCACCTCCTGCTCAGACTGAAGCTGCACTCTCAGCCCCACCCAAATTAGTGACGTTAACAGAAGAGGGTCCATCTTGCTTCAAGGTTGCAGTTACACCTTTCAAAATAATGTACAACTCTGAGAAAACACTGGCAATTCTATTTGACTTTTCTTTTGTTTCCTAAATAACTTGTGACTCTTTTTTTGACTGGGTTATCTTTCCTCCTTCTCTCCCCTTCTTTCAGTGACAATGAAGTTGTATAAAGTCCCACAGCAAATTTGGATTTCATTAGGGCCAATTCCACTAATGATGCATATCTGAAGACTGGAATCAAAGCTGTGATTGTTTATGTGCTGATACCCAAAATGCTCTGAGTGTTCATGTGTAGATTCGTCTCTCCCAGAATAGAAAAAAAAAAAAAAAGAAAGGAAAAGAAACCCTTGATTTGTTGAGCATAATTGTATGGATAATCTCAGTCCATTACTTTGTAGCACAGAACAGCTTTCCATTCACACATCCATCTTCTCTGAAATAGGAGACTATTCTTACATTTTATTCACATAATGTTTTTGATAGAAAATCTGTTTTGCTGCAGATGAGGACCCTGGAGGTTTTCGGTCTATTGTAACACATGAGAGCTGCCTGACATTGCAGCATTTGTTCTCTAGTGCTATTGCCAGCAGGGCTAAAAGCACTGACATCTTTTACAGTTCTGCTATTGCCATTATCCATTTCAATAGGGTTTAAATATAAAAGTGAAAATGATGGTGTTAAAGCATGAATTTCAATCATTCTAAGAAAGAAGATATTGATAGGAGCTAGCAAGGGAGTTCAGGACAAAAATATTGCAAGGGAGAAGAAGCTGAAAGGCTGATTGCTATTAACCAAATGACTCTGTGTTACAAAGTTACAGAGCTACCACACATTAAAAGATATCAGTCCATGTTGCATAACTCAGGACAAGGTAAATTTGTCCTTGTCAATATTATGGCAACCATTTCCCTCCTCCTCCCTGAGGTGAGACTTCATGGGAAAAATCTTCATCTTTATCCAGCTTTTTATCTGAGATTTTAGGTGTCTCTTCTCATTAATCTTTGTAGTTTAGGTGATTTCTTGTGGCTACAGACTATCCTGCTTCTTGTAAAAATCATACCTTTGTAATTATAGTGCAGTGTTCCGTCTGAGACTGTCTTTATGAAGCAGTACAAGAAACACTTTGTATCATACAAATTATAAAGATCACAGTAACTCAGGGTTAGAAAAACTGATGAGAAAGAGGTAAGGCTGCTTTGCAGGAGCTTAATGAGTTGGATTTTAATTTCTACAGCAGATAACCAGAGATGTGAGCAACATTGACACAAATTGAGAACAGAATCATGAAGAGTTACGTGGTCCACTGAAGCACCTCTGGCACAATTCTTGCTCTGACTTCTGCTTGGATCCAGGCAAACATCCATGACAGAGTTTCCCCTGGTGCTGTGGTCAGCTCTTCCCTTGCCTGCTTCTGTGCATCCCATGTGCTAAGGCTTTGTGCCATCAACTAAGAAATGATGCAACTTCATGAAAAACACAGCCATATTTTGCAGATCTCCATATTTATCTTGGGCTGCAAACAACTGAAAGGCTTGTCTGGTGTCTAGATTTATTTGTATTTCTGCTTCCAAGACAGCAGCACACTCTGTACCTGTTTAATTGTTTTTAAATCAATTTAAACCTTAGGTGAGCTTAAAACAACTGAGCTGTGGTCTTGAATAAACAATTATAGATGAGGTTACAAAGAAGAAAATAAAATGATAATGCTATATTTCAGACTATACAATAAAAGTCCTTCTTTGGGTTTATGGTATTTTAGATATCAGGAGGGAGAAATGGCAAAGACAGGGATGGCGTGTCTCTGAGCACCTCTTTCTTCCCATCTTCAAAACAGAATCATTTCTGCCTTTCCCATCTTAATATTTCCAAGCCTTCCCTCCTAGCTTGAGTGACTTTTCCATAGAGCAGAATTTTCTCACAAATTATTCTCAATCATGTTCCATAGCATACCTTTGTGTAAGGTCCAGTTACTGCTCAGCAAAAGTTGTGACACAACCATCATGACACAAGATGGATTACAAACTTAGTATTTAAAGTGTTCTTTTCAAATAAACTCCTTTTCCGACTTCCTATATAGTTAGTACCCCTGTTGCCATAACATCTACCTGTGGTTTAAATCCCAGTCCCTGTTTCCTCCGTCTACTACGTGCTCAGTCTAAAGTTGGAGAAAAATGCCTGTAGGTTCAAACCATTTGAGGAAAGGAGTGTGACAGTGTGCCAAAGAAATTTTGAGTGACTGACAAAGGCTCCTAGCAAGCAACAATAATAATGTATGTAAGTGGATTTTTATTCAAGGTTTCCTTAGGCAGCCCCTTTCCTATCAAAAGATGCCATTGTATGATAAAAATCATTATGTATATTTAGCAAAACATTTCCATTGTGCTCTTAATAAAATGCCTTTTTCCCCTGGAAGTGTTTCGAGATTAATGTATGGTGATGTGGAAAAACGTAGTTTTATCTTTAAAGGAATTTGCTATGAATAGTCTTTGAAAATGCCTCGGTCAAGCTGCAGTCCCATTCTATCTGCAGTGTTCATACTTATCCTCTTGCCAGTAGGATCTGCAGCCAAGGCTTTCTGCAGAGTCAGATCACAGCATTCCAAATGAAATGTAAAATCCTTAGTGATGGACATCTTCAGGAGACTAGGTGTAGCACTAAATAAAACTTTATTTATTGTGTTTCAACAAAATGGTGACATGCATTTCAATATGAACCCATATGCCTATCTGGCCCTGTAGTTGTACTCGGTAGTGGTAGTCCTGCTTTTAAGTGAACTGTGGTGACAGTCTGAAATCTTAGCTTTATGGCTGGACCCTGTTGGATAAGCTCTCAACCAATACCAGTCCTAAAAACTCTGAAATCTATATTTTACTTTAAAAGGTAAGAAAATGAAGTCTTCTCCTCTGACTATACAAAGGAATAGTCATGTACAATTGAAAATTAATTCCTTGTAAAGGCAAACATACACTTTGGTCATGCACTGTCATGGCCAAAGGTGTAACCCAGAGCGTCCCAGCATTGCAGACTGAGTCTGTGTTAAATTACATTTAAGGCATTCAAGTTTGAAAGATATAAATAAGATATTATTCTAATATGTAAAAGAAATAAAACGATATAAATAATATATTACAATATAAATATCTGTTTCATATAGAAGCTCCTAGTCTTATTTACTTAATTTCAATAGTAATTATAATAATGTACTGTATTGTAGTAGAGACTGTAGTTAAGGGTTGAGGGTTGTGCCAGGACTTGACAAAATAAAATAAAAATATGATACTTTCAACAAAGCCATTGTCAATGCATCAGTGGAAAAAAATCAGTTAAGCTAGATGTCTAACTCATAGTTCTTGAACTGTGTGAAGCTCACAGAAGATGTAAGTATGGTGCTGGTACAGGACTTGCATGCAGTGACTGATGGCTGGATGATACTGGCAGGATGGCTGGTCTGTAACCAGCAGTCCTAGCCAGAGAAGGAAACCTGACAGCCAAGCCCATGGCAGCCATGCTGTTTGGCTGGATGGTGACACAGTTGTATACTCACCCTGGTCTCATCTGGGGTAGCGAGGTGGCTGGGGAGTCTTTCTCACTGAGGAGATATCTGTCTCCAGTTGTACTTCAATTTCATAGTAGGTTCCCTGTAGCTCTCAGAGCTTTTTTGCTCGTTGTGTGTTCTTTGTGTTCTAGGCTTATAATGGGCAATCAGAGAATATAAAGCTAGGGGACTAAAATACTTAATTTATGAAGACATATAAGCATTTCTACAAGGTTATTCAGGGCAGCTAAATTGGGTCCTTAACGAGGATCATGTTAATATATTCCTGACTTTTTGTCTAAGTCCTGCTTATTTCATATGAGTTTATTCAGCAAGAGGAATAAAACCTGTTTGAAGAGTCTGACAGCATCTAGCATATCTGTAGCTCCCAGGAGAAGGAAATGTAGGTGTCCAGTACATCTGCAAGTGGAAAAGCATATACAGAAGTCCATCTGGATTCTCTAATAACAGATTATTGACAAAAAAAGCACTCATGCACCTAGACAATAAGCAACTCTGATATTGAGGGAGCACTCTTGAGAGTGAGACACAGAGACCTGAGATCATGAATGAAAATACAATTCTAGACCTTTTTAATCCATGTTACTTTATCACTAGATATGTTTTCAGAGAAGGACCTTGCAATTAATTAGGAGACTTTTCTTGCTCAAGCCTATTTATGATATGAAGATTATTGACATTTCTATAGAAATCATTAATATGCCATCTGGAAATTACCAGTTTGTCTAAATGGGGTAAATAGTAATACATGTTGAAAAACAACTCACTTAACCTAACTAGTTAATTCACAAAGCTATGTATGTGTATTATGAACGCCCTTTTCACTGCTCACACATGCACGCACACACACACACACACACACACAAGCTCACAACTTTCCTCCTGGGATGCATTCAAGTAAATAGAAAGCTGCTTCTTTTTCCGAAGCCTCTCATTGTGCATTCTTGAGAAAGGCAGATTTAAATGGAGGGGATGGGTTAGAAATATGGAAGGCAATGGTATGCGTGTATATAAACGTAAAGCCACCTTCTGTTAATTCAGATGTTCAATTTAAATTTGAATAGAGATTAATAAATTACACAAATGATAACACTTCAGACTTGGGTGTGGGCCAGTGGCATTATATATAAGCAGTGTTGAGCTTCTGGAACTTCTGCATGCTCATTCATATTCAATAATAGCATTATCACCTAGTTCAGTAATCAAATAATGGGAAACGGAACACTGGGAGTTTTGATTGGAATGGAAAACAGTTTCTTATAGTTTTTATTATCTGGAATACTAAGGAGAGATTTGACTGGAATGGAAAATAGTTTCTTATTGTTTTTATCATCTGGAATACTAAGGACTCAGCTGTGTTGAGTTAATGAGTGGGTTTTTAATAAATTTCTGATCTGGATGCATAAGCATCCTGATGAAACTAGAATTAGCTGTTTTGGTCTCTCATTGGCTTACCATATTACCTATATCTTACGAATTTTTTTTTGTCTTTGCAATGTAATGCTACCTTACACAGAATGTTGACTGGCATGCTAGCTAAAGTAGTGTCATAGTTCTTGACTATTACTAATTAAGATGTTTCTCTAGGGAAAATGTATTAGGGGACTATTAGGGGCATATGTTAATTGTGTCTGTGTTGCTTAACATTATTCACTGGATTTTTCCTGTGATATATATTAACAGACTTCTAATAGACACGACTATTTTTTTAAGAAGAAAAGGGTGTAGCTGTGTAGAGTAAATCTGAAGACAGATAAGTTACATGCAGGGCAATGTATGAAAACAAAATATATGCCTGATGTGGAACAGTCAACAAATTAGTGTTTTTCCCATCTGTCTGTTCTCCCATGAATTCGGTGTTACTACACTAAACATGTAGTAGCAACACATTTCTATATGACTGAATATGATAAATTAGGAACTTGAAAATAAATGTAGCATTAACTCGCTCTACCTTCTGCAATCTAATACACCGTATCCAGAAAAACAAAAAGGACATAGTAGAGATGAGATGCTTGGGGTTTTTTTCAGTGTAGACACACTGTAGCATATATTGACATTATCAGCCTTATCAGACAGCTTCAAGGGAGAACTGAAATGTGTGTCTTTCCTGTCTATCCCATGCAGGGAATTATTGGAATGCGGCTTCTTTCATTACTTCATCATCCTATCTTCACTTCTCTACCTTCCAAGGGGAAACCAGTGCAGACATCTCTTTCTATTTCAAAACATCAGCCTCTGATGGGGTATTTCTTGAGAATCTGGGGAACACTGACTTCATCAAACTGGAGCTGAAATGTAAGTATGTGCTTCCCATCACTCTTCTTGGCACCTGAAACGTGTTTCTGTCAGATAGTAGGTTTCAAGAAATTTGTGTCACTCAGTAAAATGTGTAAGCCCATGAAATTCTGGAAAATTTTCCAAGTCAAGCTGCTTGACATATTTTCATGTTGCCTTACATGGGAGGAGTGCTTGAAGTATATTTGGATTATTTATTGATGGGAGAAGTACAAAGAAGGATGGAACTGGTAACATCAGTTATAAAAATGACACTGACCTTAAAGATTTTTCAAAATTGCATGCCAGATTTATATCGTTCAAGTGTGTGTCTTCAGCTCTGTGTGCTTTTCTATTTTATCTCACGGTTGGTTTGGAAATAGGGGAAAAAGAGAAAGAAAGAAAGAAAGAAAGAAAAAGAAAAAAAGAGACCATCCTATTCAGTAGTGTAAGGAGCCAAAGGCCTGAAAACTTGCATATGATACTTAAAATCCCTAAAAAATCCTATAAACATAAATCTTTATTGTCATTATCTGTTAATAAAATCACTCGTATGAAAAAGAGGTCAGAATGATACCAAGAAGCGTATTAATTTTATTATTTAAACCATTTTTAATGGCCCATGGGCAAACTTTCTAAGGAAGGTGCTGAAATCCTCAGCTGTACCTGAATTCTGCTTAGTGAAAGTTGGCCTACTGCATGTGTGGTTGTTATTACAGCCTCTAGCAGCACATTACAGCAGCAGGGTTACATGAGTGCCACAAGCTGCCTCCCTGCACTCCAGCACCAGGAAAAGCACTGGTGCTTCCTCTCACTTGTGCACACCAAGGAGCCAGTTTTAAATACTGGTGCACAAAAGAAGATATTGTTTGTATGTCACAAATAATCAGTTTTGTGCAAATTCAACATGATTTACATGCACACATCTAATATTACCAAAAAAAAAAAACCAAACCCCAAAAAACTCATTTTTAATTCCTCCCAAAGTCTAAACACACAAATTAAATATGGGTATTTAGAAACCTCTAGGAGGCCCTTTACAATGTAACTATATTTTCTCTCTGGGTAAGAGTAAAGTGCCAAGTTCCAAGTCAGCAACAGGTTCTTTTCCTCTTTCTACAAGGAATTAGGTTGATGTTGCTTAATCCAGATTTTCTGTAACCTGCAACTGATGCAAATCAAAATAACTCCTACTAAGTCACAGGGAATAGTGTCATTTGTATTAACAAGGGACACGGTCCTTTAATAATAAAGTGGCAGCTATCTCTAATTTCACTTTAAATTTAAGTAGTACTTCCAGTCAGCTGAGGAGGGCATCTCCAGAGACTCTTGATCTTCTACTGTGTTCAAGGTGTTCTCAGCCACTGCAGTTATCAGACCAGTCATGCTGTTTACTTAGCTAAAAGGTGACAATAACAGTGAATAAAGGTGATTTGGCATGACTATAATTCTTTTTAACTCAACACAGTTTTAATAATAATCATGCTGCAGTGTCTCACTGATACACCAGTCCAAGAAAGCATGTGGCAGTGTACCTACAATATCATTAGGCAGTTTAATTTTAAGCCTGTGCTTGTGATCCACTGGTTTTGCTGTGATCTGGCATATGCATAAATTCACATTCTGCCTCATATCCCTGGATCTAAATCTTCAATTAGAAATTCCTGATGGCAGAAATTGGAATATTGTATATACAATCAGTAAGGTCTAACATACTATTGCTCTTTAAAGTAGTAAATTACTATAGTAGAGTGTCAAGGATCCGTGTATTCAATCACCACAAAATTATTATTAATTGTCACAGCTTGTTTACTGTATGTGTTCCATACCACTATTAGTCCTACAAAGCAAGCAAAGCTATTATTCCTACGAAGCAAGCAAAGCAGCGTTACTTACCCCAAGATACAGACCAGGCAGATGTATGGTCCCCAGGAGCAGGGGAGCTGGTCGGCACGCATGCTGGGCGGGCGTCCCCACAGAGACAACACGATCTCGATGGCAGGATACGTGCAGCTCAGCTCATCCGTTACTGAGTCCAGCTTTTATAGAGCCCCCGAGTCCTGGCACGCATGGCCAGTACATGCCAAGAGGCAGAGGCTCAAGGCGGCAAACCCGCCCAGCAGTTTTGGTCTCTGGTCTTTCTGTGGCTGTGCACCCCCCAGTATGGGGGTCGTGAACCCTCCTACCCCACTAGGCCTTCCCCATCTTCGGCTGCCTCATCCTGGTCA
>JAAGNO010004825.1:20386-51742 GCA_033439905.1 Ceryle rudis | reverse complement strand
TGGTGGCCCTTGCCAAGTGGAGGAAGGCTGAGCTTGTCATAGCTTCCCTCTCTTTTACTGTATGTAGAGGTACACAAAAGAACATCTAAAACAGAGCGGGGGAAAAATAAAAAAAAATGGAGTTTAGACAGAATAAATATGACTAGAACAGGAAATACTTTTCTTTACCTGCTTTAAATTATCTTGATTTCAAAACAGTAAGATGTATTGACCCCAGTGATACAGAATCTAAAGTCTATTCAGACATGCTTTGGTTTCAATTGTCTTAAAACAGAAACTCATGACCTACAGAGAAAATAAACAGATTTAGCTTCAGATCACTGGAAATCTGAAGGGGAGGGGGGGAAGGGGGCGAATCTTTGCTCTTCTTTCCTATATATAATTATAAGAATTTTTTCTTAACTCCTTTTGTTACATAGCACAAAGAAAAGTAGTAATCAGTAAAGGCTATTTTCAATAAAATTCATTTAGTAACTTGCAGAGCAGAAATAAATCTTCTGACTATGGTTGTCACATTGTAAAATGCAGGAACTAATACAATAGTATACCAGTAAAAAAATATTGAGGCATAATTAACATAGACAAAATTTGAAATATAATCAATAGCTATATTTTTCAAAAAGAGAAAATAAATTACTCCGAGCTGTCCTACTAAAAATAGCTTACTGCCATCAGTTAACTAGTGCATATAGAATTTTTATTCTCATTGAGTTTTTTATGTCATCACCACATTTTAATGGTTTGCTGGTAATCCTTTGGCATTAATCATGAATCCAAATTGAAATATTCATTTCTGCATTTATTTGCATTTACTGAACTCTTCTTTCTTTAATTTCATGTAAATTTCACAGCTCCTGCATTCATTTCTGAAGCCTTATTAACCAAAAATCAGCTTTAATATTCTCATACATAGTTGTATCAAATATATAGAAGCAGGTTTTGCTAGGAAGAAATCTTGTGAAATATCACAACTAGAGAAATAGAGAAAAATGCCAGCAGCTCGGTTTTAAATGGTTCAAAAACAGGCATCTGCAAGGGAATAGCTTTCCCATTCTTAAGAAGGGAAAAGGAATACAATTTTTATCATCAGCTTTAGATCCTCTATGAGAAACCAAGTCTGGGTCCTCCTGAAAAGTGGAAATTGTATTCTCTGGTTTCTTAATATCAAAATTTAAAGCTGCCTTTAGCATCCCAGGCACAATTGAGGACACTAGCTGGATTTTGATCATTTGTCAGACGGATACAAAAGATTTACCCTTTGCAATCAAATGCTATTAAAACCACTTCTCATCTGTCACAGCTCTGAACAAACATGCCATGGGTTGGCCTCACCAAGCAACATCTGCAGTAACCTACTTGACCACCACTTTTCATCATAAGATAGCCATCAAAATAATTCCTAACTTGCAGTCTGAAGCTATAAAATGAATCACACAATATTTACATGCCCTATGGTCCTTTTGGCCCAGGCATTATGGCATACCAGGGTTTAATGATCTTAATAACCCCATATGGCTTGCTGAGAAATTAGATTTTCCCTTTGGTTGCAGAAGGCAATTTTCAATTATAGCAGATGGCAAAACAGTGAAGGTCTGAGAAGTCAAGAATTGACTAAGAAACCTCAGATTAGCACTTAGGCCTTATGTTGCTCAGCCTAATAATGTCAGTAGTTGAATTTCTGCCCCAACTGAAAATAATCTTGAAGCAGAGCATAACATTTCAGCAGAGCAGTCCCTCAATTATGCCCGCTCTTCAGTGGGCCAGGCCCAACAGAGAAATCCATAAAGCTGCAGTCGCTTGTGGAAAAACAACCCACAGTGCATCACGTACACAGCTCAGCAACCGTTAAGATTCAATTTTGTTTGAAATCGGAGAGAGCAATGCTGAACTCCATGACAATTGAAGATGGAGGACCCTTCAAAACATGATATACACGACTTTCACGATGAGACACTGTATCCCCTTACAGCTTCTTTGTTTATTTTGCCTTTTTTCCCCTCCAAGCAAGCTAAAATAAATCTGCATTGACACCATGTGACTTGCTGTTTGCACATGGGAAAATAACGCAGAACTTTGCTATTAGAAATATGCTTTCTGCTGCTACACGCACACTTCCTCAGATGCTGTGGTCCTCATGGCACACCAGATTTGAAGAATGACAGCCTCTTGGCTTGATCCAGGTGCCTAAACATAGAATGCTGTTCATAGAAATTCTGTACACGGATCAAGCACCAGAAAATGCGGAAGAGATTAACGTCACCTACTCAGCAGAAAGTGGCATTTTGTTTCAATTCTGCCTCCTTTCGATCACTCCCTGCCCAGCTGTAGTTTGGCCGCTGGTGCCATAGAACTCCTCTGGAAATAAACTCCTCAACAGAGGAACAAGGCTGCCCACCATAGGTCAAAAGTCACCTCTTCTCAGTGGACTGCCGTCATGCCACGGGAAGCCTATTAGCGGTGGTGGGAGGTGCACTGGGAAGTGTTATCTGGAAGGATGTTTGTGAGATGCATCCTCCCAGAGCACCCCTGGGCTTCGGTGCCTGCCCTCCTTCCCTTGATCTGGAAACTCTGGACATAAGGGCCAAGGGAAGGAAGAAGAATCAGAAGTTGTGGCACATTTTTTTAACATTATCTCTAGGTAATACCTGAAAAATATCTTCACGAAAATGAGGCCTGCTGTACAGAGCTATTCAAAGTCTTTGGGGGTTAGCAAAGATTTTCCTGTGTCCTTGCAGATGCTGCTCTGCAGCACGACCCACTGCCAATTCTCTTCCTCCCTCCCTCCTAAAAAGGCAACGCATAAAGAATGTAATAAATCTGTAAATCTTTTTCTGCTATGCCTTTTTATGTGTTCTGTGGAATGCAAGGCTCCCTAATGTCTCTTGCACAATTCATAGGGAGACACATGAAGTAGAAAATAGGACCTCTGTTAAGTAGTACATGATTGCTTTAGTGATGCCTTCACAGAAGGAATCTCTTATGGAGGCACAGGGAGGGGGGGACCTAAAACAGCTGAAGCTTCATGGATTTCATTCTAAATCCTCTGTGTTTTGCCCAGTGACTTTTCAAATACTTACAAAAGGATTAAAATAATTATTAATGATCAAGCTTTATGCAGTATCTGTCAGGCAAAAAAGGCATCTCAAAACTTGGTCAGTGTATTGTAGACAGGATGAGTCAGGGCTCTTTAATCCAGATTAATTCAGAACTTTCAGACTAAAAATTCAATATTCAGCTACTTCATTCTCCAGCTTTCTTATGTTGCACTTTTAAAACAGGACTATATTAAAGCAACTTGAAGAATGGAATTCTAGTGAAATATTAAATAATCAAAAATAAATAATGCAATGATGCTATATACAGTGCATTCAGTGGGCATTAAAATGGAGAAAGAACAGAAGAAGAGCTCAAGAAGAGCATGGATTTTTATTTATTTTTTTTTTTTAGGTAGAAGTAGAAAAAATGAGAAACATTCATGGCTGATGCTGCTAATCTGTGGGAAGTCTGTAGTGTAATGTATACTTTTCTCTAAACTACTCTCCTAATCTCTTTACCCCCTCGGAAAAGGGAAGAAAGAGAAAGAGAAGAATTAGCAACACCTAATTACTTTAGCAATTGTGTTCGGCGTATTGCAATATACATAATAGATGAGATAATATTAATACAAAGCTATTCCATTGAGATGCTCTGGATAATATAAACCAGAAGTATTCTTAAAAAATAATTCCTTCTCATGGCGCATTTCAAATATTTCTATGTACTTCAACCTTTTATTACTTTAAATGAGCAACATTTTCTCTGGATTCTGATGTTGTCTCCAGGTTAGCATATCAGTGACATAGTTCCTATTTTATGATTTGAGACTTCCTCTGTTGAGGTCAAGGGCTATATATTCCCCTTGACTTTGATGATGCTATATTGCAAAAACATTTATCTACACAACACGCGGTGGTATCCTATTAAGGAAAGACATATTTGGAAACCAAAAAAAATGCCCTGAAAGAAATACATTTCTTTGTGTAAGGAAAAGTCTAGCAACACTGAAATGTTTTATAATAGTTGAGATATGTGACCACAGTCCTAATGGCATCAGAAAGTTTGGTGATCAAGGAAGTGGTACTTGCACAATTGGAAAGTGAGTGGGCAGTACATTATGCAAATAAGGCAGGGAATGCAGAGCTTCTCCACTTGTGTCAAGATGTTTTGGGAGCTTTGAAACAAGATCTTTCTAAATATCTTTTTGTTCTGGACCAGAGAACATTCTCCTTTTTACCACCTTCACAGCTGAGGAATTGAGAGTTGTATAGCACATTTATCTTATGCTTGCAATTCAAAGCAAATTGCTGCTGCAAAACCTTTTAGCATGGCAGTTATATTTCACTTTACTGACAGAGAAAAGGCGTTGTGTGAAATCTGTTTTGGGAACCCACACTTCCTCCCTTCCTGTCTGTTTAGATATGAAAACTTCATGAGATGGTTTCCTCTGCACACTGAAGGGACTCGCCCATAGATGCCATAACTGCATTTATTTCTAATTGGTTGTACAAAAAAATCCAACTGCACAAAGACAAGTCAGGTGTTCTCCTTCAGTATTTGGTCCTCTTCCTTGAGCCACCTAAGATTAGTAGAAGCTTTTCTGTCTTTAGAGCTGTTTATTTTGTTCAGTGATGAGAGCTATATTAGAAGGGATTCCTAATGATATATCAAATTAACAGAGAGAACCATTCTGGACCCTGACAGATACACCTTGATAAGCAGCATTTGGTATGACTACTCTTGTAGCTACCAAGTGGTCCTGGCTTCTTTGTCCTCCAGCTTTGTTTTCTATAACACAGATGTTACCTAATTTTGCATGTCACTTCTTTAAAAAGAGTGGCCATGGCAGGGAGAGAAGGGTGCTTCTTCCTTAGGGACCAGAGCACTCACACAGCAGGGAAACGGTCCTCAGGAAGAGGGCAGGGCGGGCACAGTCACAGCCAGGCATTTGGTGGCAATAGAAAGAAAACTCCCTGTGGATCAATGGGTCTGCAACTGTCCAGGCATCAAGCTCAGGATAAAGGCCCTATCTCCTCACATGTCCCTTCAGGTGTCTCTCCTCATCACAGGCACACTCCTTCTCCCATTAATTATTAATTATTACCACTCACTAGCACTGAAACCACTGCTCTCTTATCCTCTGGGACAGTGTACTTCTGCACACCTGCTTTCACAAGCTTACTAAATATTTGCACCAGCTTGTTGCAACAGGGAGGTTTTTTCCCCTCTTCAGGATGTCAGCTTTGGTAAACTCTCACACAGAGCTAGGAAGCCCACAAGCTTTTGTGTATCCCAAGACACATCCCTCTTAGTTCTCTACAATGGCACTGGGAAGATTGGTTTAGACTACAAAGTTGGCTACAAGCAAACATACCACCATGAGGTCCTCAAATAAAACTGCAATAAAATAATAAAATAGCCGCACCCACAAATTCCAGGCAAATATCATGAAGCTGATTCCTGGCTACCATAGGGTTCAGGAATGCGAGTTTCAGGAAATGTGACTGCCTCTGGTAGACCTGAGCTCTTAAACTAGCCCTTGGAATCACAGAACAAAGCATGGCAGACTCAAACAGATGTAAGACTAGTGCTAATCTGCAGATAAGAAACTACCTGCCATACAGATGAAACAAGGAAAAAGAAGAAAGTTGAGGTTCAATGTAATTGTACAGGAACTGTCAAGTTCATTTGTAAGTACATAGGGACTAGATCATCAGCTGTACTGATTGACATTATTCACTGAAGATAAAAAGCATTCTTATTAATTTACAGCAACTGAAAACAAAGTTGTGCTGCATACTAGTTGACACATTATTTGCACTGACATTGTGTTTAATGTTGTGGTGAAGGACGCCTCAGTGACTACATTCGTACAGTCACTTGGTACCAGTGACATGTGGACGTGCCAGCGCAGCACCCTGCCATACCAACCCGTGCTGGCTTTACATCCCTCTGCAGAGGGGCACTTACTGCTTTAGCACTGAGTTTTTCCTTCAGATAAATCAGCTAATTCCTCTCTAATAGTCAATTATAAATGAAGATGCCACACTCTATAACAGGAAAGTGTGAACAACTAAGGAAAAAAGCTTCTGCAACTCATTAAAGAAGTACATGGACCTGTATGAGCAAGCTAGCATTTACTCACAGGACTAGCAAGAAAAATGAGTTTATCTGCTTTAGTAGTGAAGTGTATTTTTTCACTTGTTTCATCTATAGAATCATCTCATTGACTTTTTCTTGGCCTCTAAAGGCCAAACACAACTGATAGGGTGGAAAGCAGCAGAAGCACTTTTTTCACGTCAGTCAGATTAGAGTTAAATCCCTGCTGCATCTGGGAAGGAATTTCATGGAGAACGTGCACCTTGAAGAAAAGGCAACATGATTCCTAGCAGCCAGTTTTGATGTAGCAGTCAGTGTTTCTTGCCACACCTGTTTTCTTAACACCAGACAGTAAGATTGAAAGAAAAACCTGGAGAGAAAACCACAGACTAACATGTGCACCTCTGATTCGCATACTCCAATTGCTATGATGAGGAGAGAGTCGATGCTGCTTCCCCCCTCCTCACAGTTTGAAAAGAGATAATAGGACAAACACTGTATTATTTTTAAGAGAAGATGTCAGATGAAAAAATGAAAATGTCAAAAAAGAGGCTGATATACAGCGTTACTTAAGGACTGTTTTGTTGAGAAAAACTGACCAAATGATTTACGAAAGGCTTTTAACAGGGCAGTCTTTGGATTACAGCAAAGATGAAAAATAAATGAAAATCTATTTCAAGTTTACTTTAGCCTAGTCATTTGACAGATGAGGGCAAAACCTGGCAAGAACACAAGTTTTAATCTTCAGATGTAGTGACTTTATTTGCAGTTCTGTGGATTAGAAGTTTTTTCTGTGCAGAATAAGAGCTATTCATTTTCAGACATTTCCTGTTGAAACTACTTTTTCTGCCTGAGGCTCCCATGAGATGCACGTGATTACAAAGACCAAAGGACCAACTTCTGGTCATGGCACAAAGCACCACATACAGAGATTGTCCCAACTGTGTTTCAACCGGTGTGTCCACCACCTTTATCTCATCCTAATTCTTCTTTTAGACATCTCTCTTGAATCACATCCCTTCTAATTAATTACTGGATTAACCAGCCTAGTGTCAAGACTGCTCATGGCTGGAGGTGGATCTTGGAGCATGGACTTGTTCTCAGTATGCACAGCCTGGCACATTTCTGCCTGGCCAGATGGGTCCTCCATCTGCTCCTATTTGAAGGAGAACATCCTGGAATTAGGGTTTTCCTCTTAACCTTTGTTTGTATGATTCCTTTACTTCCTATTTCCATTCACTTTGTTGTTGTTTTGTTGTTGGGTTTTGGGGTTTTTTTTGGTTGGTTTTTTGTTTGTTTTGGTTTTGTTTGGTTGGTTTTTTTGGAGGGGGTGTTGTTGTTTTGGGGTTTTTTGTGGTTTTCGCTGTTGTTGTTTGTGTCCCTCCCCCCTTAACTAAAATCACCTGAAACACATCAAAGTCACATGTAAAAGCCAAAGAGATGGCTCTGCATAGTATTAAGGCACTCCTGGCACTACAGCGCCCTGCACAAAGGCTACAAAACTGGAGCTGCATCAGTACAGCAAAGGGCTACTTTAGGGTAGAGTAGCAATACAGCAGAAGTTATTTCTAGTGTATAGGCTACAGAGAGCCTAGCAACATCAAACCAAACTGCTCGGAGTCAAAGGTAGCTTTCTAATGTTTGTTCAAGCTATTAGGGCGTGCTATAATATTTTTCAGTACAGAATTTATAGATTGAGAGAAGCAGTTGATCTTTTTGAGACTAGTAAAAAAAAAAAAATCAAGATGGAAAATGGAGTAGCTGATATCTAATTCTGCAAAAATCTGCCACAGTTCTATATTTATTATAAGCCTATCACAGCACATCCTGCTCAAAGACTTATAGAAAATGTGTTGCTAACTAACAGGGAATTATTGATTTTTTAATCCCCCCCCCCCAGTGCTATTGCTTGGCTATAGAAGAACTGATAACTTAGAGGGGGGCAGGGAGGTGGGGGGGGTGTTGAAAAAAATAAATCAATATTACTATTAAAACCTGTTGACAACAGTTTACAGCAGCAATAATCTCCTTTAAAACAGCTTGCAGAAGTACCAGCTGTCATCTGTGTAAGGTATCGCTGGTTTGGTCAAATCATTACATGCTGATAATATTTATTGTTTTGATGATTTTGTTTTGATTAAATTAAGTTTTGGTGGCCATCAGTATTGTCTAAAATTCAGATCTGGACCACATCTGCCTGACAACCGCAGTGTTTGCTGTTGGCATTATCTTTTCATCACTGATAAGAGCAATTCATTCCCCTCATATAATGAGGCAACTAATTTTTAACATCCCATGCTGGTTTGTACCCTGTATTTTAGTTCAGTATTTAGATGGTCCCCCAACCACTAAGATCTCCACTTCCTCCCAATAATGCCTTAACGTACACAATATCATTTGTCACTGGTTTTCCCCCCCACACCTTCTCCTCTGAGAGGTGGTTCCTGGAGGGTAATGTTTTCTCTCATAACAGTTTTCTGAGCAATTTTTCAAATGTTGGCCTGAAAAAGCATAGTGCTGAGATGCTTCCTAGTTCCCATACTACCTTAGAATGATCTTCAGCAGAGCTGCATCTTCAGAGCGCAAAACAGATCTACTCATTCAGAGTAAAGCTTTACTGTTCCAGAACAGAAGTGTCACTGGTTACATCTACCTTAGCATTTTGGTTTGGTACAACAATAGGATTGTGAAGCATTTTACCCAGTTTTCTCCATTTTCTGCACACTAGATTAGTCACAGACTGAATTTGGCACTTGCATACGAGATTAATTTCAGCAAAAACTACCTGCACCTTCCGCACAAGTTGTGAACAAAATACAAGTAACACCTAATGAAGGCACGGGAACCCCAGCCATCGGCTGACCTTCAGGACAGCTTGGAGCAACATGCACGGGGACATTTTGGTTAAGGGAACAGACTAAGTCCAGTCTGGAAAAAAACAAAACAAAACACCACAAATAAGTCCAGCTGCCTACAACATAGACAAAGGGGCCTCATCATTACCTTTTCTGATCTACTGTTCCACACCTTATGAATTTAATTAATTGCAAACCTAGATGTAACCATCCAGAGCTTTAGGCCTTCTTTTGTATGCCTTGGAAAAAGGGCCTGCAGAGTTAATTTGATTCACAAGTCTACAGCATGTTGGAGATATTTTTAGGTTTTCTTTTATTTTGAAAAAACTCCTTCTGAAGACCAGACACACAGTCCATGAGTACTGAATGCCTATAGAAAACACAGCTGTTGGTCTTTTAAAAGGCACAAGGTGATATATAAACACCTTCAGGTATATCATACTTTCAAGACAATAAATAAACTTTAATGATGTGGTTATGAAGAAAATCAGTTCTGTGGTTATCCAGGCTGAAGCCTTGAGAGTGGTGGTTTTTAATGCTAACGTGATATTCAGAACTTTCAATGAGGAAACAAAAGCCAGTTGGCAAGTTTTCTTTGTAATAGAATGTGCTTTTAATCTCTTTGTTGATGTAATAAACTACCATTAAATACTTTATAAAAAAGGTAGTGATAAATACTTACATGAAATAAAATGCTAAATATTAAACTCCGCATCTTAGAACATGCTCTATGTACCTTTTCTCCCAACACTGGGACAAGTGCTGACCAGAGAGGCCAGCCGCTTGTTGGACAACTCACAAGTGGAACTAACTCGATGCAGAAGGAGCTGTCACTCTTGCCTTCCCCCTGCTCACATCAGAAGGCTCCCTGCCTGCCTGCCTAACTGCTTAGCTTATGCTATTTTTTTTTCTTCCATCTTTTTCTGATCTCAACTTAAAGCCTGTAATTTGTTACACCTGGAATTGCATCTGTTAAAGTTAAGGGTCTAAGAAACATGCCATGGTCCACCCACGCAGAACCTATCACTTGTACAGAAAGTATTTAAAAAAGCCTCCAGTTTAACATTCAAATACATTCTAGATGCACAGTTTTTCCAGGTAGATGGGTCAGACAACTGTCACTCATTTTTGTGGAGGGGTTAACTGGAACTTGTACTGTAGCATTTTCCCTTATGTTATCTACAAGCTAAAAGCAATATGGAATATTACCACAGGAACTTTCTTCTAGAACAATACACAAAACCCTAGGAAACTGCATTTATGATAGAACCTCAATGAAAGTTTTAATAAGGCTTGTTCATATATCACAGCTGTCAAGAGAGACAGCAATAGTTCATATTAAATCTGAGACACAGAGTGGCGAGTTGTATAGAATAAGCATATACAGAATGTCTTAGTCACAGTTTAATTATTAGTAGCTTTTGATGATTTCAGAAATAGAATTCTAAACTTGTCCATCTCTCTTGTCTTTTAAAGGAGCATTATTCTGAACCCATCTTATTTCCGGAATCACCTGCGCCAAGCTGCTGCATTTAGGTGCTTAAAGAGATACTCAGAAGCTGCAAGGTACTCCAATGTTCATGGATGGCTAACAGTTTTTCTACATCCCTTTCATTCCAGCTCTCAGTAGCAAGGGTATCATCTTATATCAAGGCTTTTCCAAAATCAGTGGGAGCTTTGCGTTGGTTTTATGTATGTGATCTCACATGCAGCAGAGCTCAAATCCTCCCGGCTGGTGTAACAGGAATCATCCCATTTTTGTCCCTAGTTGCAGTTAGGCTAATGCACATAGGAGCATTTACTTGTTCTCAGGGATAGAGGTGAGCCCTGATTAGGTCCCACGGCTGTGCTGGGGCAAAAGCTACATGCATACAAGCATCTTCTACTCCCTGGTTCCCTTGTAATCCTCAGCAGAAGCTCAGGTGTGCTCTGAGTGGATGGAGGGGGGGAAAAAAAGAAAATAAGAAAAAAAATAATCAAGATAGGATACACTGTGGTATGCTGCAAAATTTAGCCTGTGCGCAGCTGATGCGATTGCTGGTGTGAGCAGGAACTGCTGGCCGGAGGAAAGCCTGCAAGAGGAAGCTCTGGTTGTATGCTTGCATTAACGCTGCCAAAACCTAAAAGTTTCAGCATGC
This sequence comes from Ceryle rudis, assembly GCA_033439905.1. Classification (NCBI taxonomy): domain Eukaryota; kingdom Metazoa; phylum Chordata; class Aves; order Coraciiformes; family Cerylidae; genus Ceryle; species Ceryle rudis. The sequence goes on along the minus strand of JAAGNO010004825.1, from coordinate 40,614 downwards.
AGCAGAAGTTTTAAACCACTTTACATGCTTAAACGAAGGAATACATGAGGAAACGCAATGGTGACTTGGTATATATCACTGTTACTACTAACATCAGACACTTACAGAGGACAGTTCAGCTGAAGACCACAAGGTATATCACAAAATATTTCACAAATCATTAGCTAACTAATGGCAGAACAGTCAGTGTGAATTAGGCAAGAGACTGAAAGGGTCACTTTGCTCATCATTTAAGATGGATGCTAGTGGTAGAGCTCTGAAGCTATTAAAATAGCAGCAAAACAGTTTGTACAGGGAGTGGAAGAAGACTTTATCCAAGCAGAGTTGCAGAGAGGATTTGGGAATATGAACTTCAATTTTCTGCGCTGGACCGCAGCCAAAAACTCCAGGACAAGCACTTCTTCTGCAGGACACACGTTTGAGATTATGTCAAAGTAATCCCCACTAGCTTTCACACACCGGGACAGGGAGGAAGAATTGGTTTCCCAAGGCAAGGAAAGAGTTTTTCCATATTTCTTTATAAATATGATTTCAGATAAGCCAGGAATATTTCACTTGACTCTAAAGCCACCCACCCCATTTTTTAATTTTTTTTTAAAAACACAGCTGACTCCAAACAAAGCTGTTTCAAACTAAGAAGGTGAAACATTTTGTTGAAAAACAATGAAGTGTTGTGATAGTTTCCAGATATTCTTTTATATCTCACTGGTAACAGTCTCTTCTTCCTAAAATCTTGTTAGAATGTTGATTCAGAGAGAAACAGTCATCTACTGACTCATCAACAGTTGAGGTCCACTGATCAGCCAACCATTTTAAAGCTGTGTTAGGAAAGTATGTTGCTTTGTGACAGCTGGGGACTCCTGCCCGAGATACTTTCCAAACCCAACAGGTGAAGTGATACAAGGGGAGTTGTTTGGGGTGCTGAGAGCAAAAAGGAGGACTTTCCCCTTGAAGTCAGGTTGAAAATTTTAAAAAATAATAACAATAATAAAAGTCTTGGAAAAAAAAGATAGTCAGAAACTGATTTTTCCTAAGAAGCAATACATATAAATGCCCATATTTGAGAAGACAGTATGAACCAAGAAGGTGTTCATAAATATGGATTCCAAAATAAATAAAAAAATAGAGGTTGGTGTTACTGCAGATAAGCAATCAGTAAGTTTACTACATCAGCAGGCAAGAGGGAACTGTGTCAGCCTTTTTTCTCCACATTGAGTAGCTTTTGGGAAACTAGATGATTTTAAATGAGATTATGTATTTTGTAAAGGAGAGGAACATTCTGACAGACTGAATCCAGAGTGGTTCCAAAAGCAGTGACTATAGCAGTATTCAGAGTTTAGCCTAGTTTAACATAGTGTTATAGCAACTGTGCAGAGCTGCTTCTGCTGATTGTGTTAAACTAAGCTTAGCACTACTTCTGTCATCTCACTGGAGTCACTGGTCCCGGTCAAACCCACTAATGGTGCAGAATATACTCTGCTCATTACAGACAGACTGTGGCATACAGATGTTCAGCTGCAGTTTCTGGGAATACAAACTTGGTTTTTGTTAGCATAAGATGTCATTTCTTTCTGCCTGCTTTTTCCACAAGAACGAGGTCACACTATTCCCTTTTCCACTTTTAAGCATCCCTTTGCCCCCCCCCACCCCCCAACCTCCCCTCAGTGTGATTTTTGAAGTTACTGTATAGTCCATTAAATACACCCAGAAGCCTCTATGGGTATGTGAGCAATAGTGGCTGTCTGTGAGCAGTTCTGCTTGACACAAGCAGTATGGGTAACCACATGTAACTCAGCCTACCCATCTAGCTGACATCCCCCGAGACTGTTCTCTCTGAGGACACACCAGACCAAATGCTTCAATTCAGAGAAAGTCACAGGTTAGAGTGAGGTCAGCTGTAATTTAAGCATCTCTCAAGTTCCTCTTGTGTAATTTTCTCTAGTATAGCAAAGTATCAGGAGAATAAGCATATGAAGCAGTCTAAATGCAAGGACATCCAAATTAATTTAAGGAGTTTGATACGCCCGTATCTGCATCGCTTCTGATTTTTGGCAGCTGCATAGCGATTCCTTCGGGATAGCACTGTGAAAGGATGCCACCATGTAGAGTGCAGCCTAAGGCCATTTGGCATTGTAAAGCAATCCTGGAAACACCACTGTGGGGTCAGAGCATCTGCAAATGATGAATTCCAAAGCGCTGCAGCCACTTTCACTAAGATGTCAGATAGTAAATATTTCTCTCCTCTATTGATATCTCTGATTTTAGAGGACTGCTCTTGACAAACACAGTAAAAATTTAAACCTCGGGAGAAAGCCTATTTTAGCTGAAAGACTGTCTTGGCCCTCAAATAAATGGGCATAAATACATTATATATAAATTGACTCTGGAAGTTACTGAGAAGTTTTAGGCATTCAAAGGCAGCTAGGCTTAGGATCAGCCTCCAATAGCAGCTACTGGAAATACTGTCCTAAAGGACACATGGTTGCCGCTGATCAAAAGATGACTTAATAACCAGAATGAAAAGTTCAGGAAAGAGTGGTGAGCTCACTTGTGTCCCAAAACTGAGAAAATGCTTTTGGAGAAGTCCAAGGAGAATATGAACTGCCTAGCAATATAAGGACTGCTACCTTAGGGAAAGATAATGGACACATACGTGCAAGGGGATGTGTAAGCCACAGAAGAATCTCAGAGGTCCGTGCTATCTCTAAGGACAGAGCAGACAACTCACTGGGCCAAAGCTTTCAGGGGCAAAAGTGGTAGAAAGGGAACACACACCTAAGGGTGAGCCTCAAAGCTCCTGAAGGAAGAGTTATCACAGCCTATGAGTCCTTAAAGCCACCAAGCCCACAGGCTATGACCCTACAGCTGCCTGTTATGCATCCGTAGGAGAAGGTCTAACCAGATGAGCAATAAGGCATGAAAGCAATTCTTCTTCTTTACTCAAACAGTGCAGGCTATTCCTGACACTGAATAGCCTTGAATAAGCAGTAAGGTGAAAATTTGTAACTTACAGAAAAATAAGGCCATGTACTTGCTTTGAAACTGGAATTTTAAGTACAGAAGGGATTTTGCCCCTTTTTCTTATTAAGATGTATAGCTCTCTTCTTTCTACTAATCAAAATGCTGTGCTGATTTAACAGTGTCACTGTGTTCTGTGAAAAGCTTAAGATAGCTCTTTTATCACCAGTTAGAACACTAGTGACTTGAAATTAGTTGTATACATGTAGAGGAAAACAGACTGTCTGTCCCTCTGCCAGAACAAACAACTCATATTCATCTGACTGCATAGAGTAGGGGTAAGCAATCCTTAAAGGAGGAATAAGTTTGAGGATCTAAATAGCTGTGGTATGGCTGACTCAGCTTTTTGACATTCCTATTAAAATAAATAAATAAACCCTAAATCATCCCATCAACTGAAAAGCAAACTAGGTCTGCAAGTAAACCTCAGCCTTCTTTAAGAGTTCAGGTGTGTCCCCTTCAAGTCAGACATGAGAATGTAGTTCAAGCAAGCTAGGTGAACAGTTTGGGTTAGTTTGTAGGTCTGGTTTTGCTTTATAAAGCACAGTTGTCCTAAGGTAAGATATAGAAGTAATTGGGGTTAAGGATACAAGCTCAAGGAGCCACCAGCTGCCTCTTGCACCCACCTGCGTCTGTGCTACCGGCCTTGGCATCTGCCTGGGTTTTCTCTTGGAAAAACAGAGGGGAGATTATATTCTTTCCCTATTCTAATTTGTCTATTTCAGGCCAGAAAAAACTGAAACCAAAAATCCAATTAAAAAAAAAAAATTGTTGTCATAGCAACGGACCCCCACCCCAGCTGGTGGTTCTGGCAGCTGGGGAGGGGGATTTTATACCGTCATTTGGGGAGCTGTCAGGGATCAGAGCCCCACTGCTGCCCCAGGCTGGGGGCTGCAGCGCAGCAGCACAGTGGGTACCCCATACATGGCTCCTGACCCCCGGGGGCCCCCGTGCCCCTCGCCTGCCCCAGGCAGCTCCACAGGCTGGTATCAGGGCTGCTCTGTGGGGATTGGGCCCCCAGTGCTGGCAGGAGCATTGCAGGGAGGGAACACGTTGCCCAGGACTAGGAAAGAAACAGGCTCTGGTTCCCCCCGCTCCATGAAGGGATCCAAGAGCTTCTGCTGGTTTTGTGACCCCTGTCCTCCATAGAGTGATGCTATAAAAGGAGCACTTTGTAAATTGGATCTAGGAAAGCAGCTCCGACCAAGTGCTGGGATCAGCCAAAGCCCACAGGAAACTCTGCACAGCCTGTTATCTGACAGCAGCGTACGATGTTCATCTCTGTCTAAAATTAACAGCCGGTATTTCTGAGCCACGCACATCATTCTGTATCACTTGAGATTGTCCAAGTGTCAAACACTAGCTCGCTCAGACAGGCTCACATCAGGGGTAAGAGACACCCATCAGTACTAGCTTTTCCACATCCTCTGCTAGAAGTAAATCTGAACACCAATGGCACAAGTTACATCCTGGACCCAGGGAGCATCAGGTACAAAGCGATACAAGAGGGCAGAGCAAGCCCCAGATAGAGTCCAGAACAAGCACAGACCACACACCTCTGAGCTTCATGGCATCTCTGTTAGGAGCTGGTCAACCCAACTATCCCATCCCTTCTCCAAACAGCTCAGCTGTGATGCTACTGCAGGCAGTGGGGCCTCCCATATCCCTGGGATTTGTACAGCACATCTATTTTGACTAGTGTTTGTTTCATACCAGGTCACGGAGAGCCCAAGATCTTGTTGAGCTTAGTGACCTGTTTACTTGAGCATCCCCTGTCATCTTAAAAGACTTACCATTTCCCTGTGCATTGCTTGGCTCACATTTGTAAAGCAATTTTTATGTCCTCACATAGCAGTGGCTATTAAATGGGAAACATTTGTTATCACTGCAGAGCAATCTCAATACAATGCAGAAAGTTGTTACCTGCGTACAACCATGGGACAGATAATAATAAGTATAATAAATGTATTCTAAATACAGGTGCCATTTTCCTTACAGGAAACTTATTCCTGCTTTCTAGCAATGGGCTAATGACCCAGAAACTTCAGCAAAGACAGCAAGCATGTGTACCCTGTCACCAGCCTAGAAGGGTTTGGCAGGACTAAGAGTTTTATAGCTGTTTCCCAGTGCATTTAATGTTCCCTGATGAAACGTTTAAAAGGCAGCTTTAACCAGTCCTCTGCAGGAATTAATACCATCAAGGTGGTATGCATAAATAACATAACTTTTTGCCCCATTTTGAGGCTAGTACCCTAGGTAAATAGTGGCAGGAATTTAGTCCTGCTCAATATTCTGGAGTTCTGTTTCTCTCTCATCTTCTAATCGTTTCCAAGTGACTCCATAATGTCAAAGCAACTTTGAAGTAACAGAGCTTACATTTATTTAGGATATATGGAGGTGTTTAAAAATTGACCATTATTATTTTGTTCACCTTTCAAAGAGGATAATTGCATTAAAATTACTACCTCCTACTTATTTCAGTTATAAACATCCCTTTCCTCTCCCATTCGCAGTAAGAAACAAGGAAGGTCATCCAGAAAAGAGCAGTAGCTTCATTTGCATCTTGTAGCTCAGACTCAGTACTACTGCATTAGAGCACAAAAAGACCGAGGCGCTGCCATAAGAAGGTGTATAAAAGAAAAACAAAAGATTCCAAAAAAGAAGAAAGAAAAAAAAAAAAAAAAAAAAAAAAAAAAGAAGAGATATATACACTTACCCTTTCCAAAACAGTAGGTCTGCACAGGACTAAACATCACATTGCAGTGGCTGAGGCCTTCTATTAGTACCACTTACTGCAGATCCAGGTGATATCACTTGAAGCAGGGAGCAAAGGTAATTTTCTGCCACTTATCAGCTTCCTGATCGTAGCAGCAATTGGGGCTGAACAGCATAGAAGAATAATGAAAGTTACTCTAATGTGTATGGGCTGTGATTATTGCTAAGGCTCTGCCATCTGCAGAGTAAACCCTCTTCTCTCCTTTAAGGCTTCTCTCCTTTCTGTGCAGCTCCAGGGGAGCAGTCAAGGCTGAAGGAACTGACCTTGAGTCTTGCCCTCATTTTTTGCTACTATTTATAGTGCTAAATGAACGCGCGAGTATTTAGCAACAATGCTAATTTCTTGTCTTCTTTGGAAATGTAAGTTTGGTGCATTCCAGAAAACTGGGTATGTTTCTTATACCCGTACCATCCATTTTCTGGTCACAGACTCGTGTGGCTGCTGTGAAGGGTTTGGCTGTACACAGGCTGTTAGTGTCAGCAGCTGTCAGGCAGCAAAAGCTACCTTTGACTCCTTTATTACAAGTCCTGTGCATGTCTGGAGATGAGCTGAGGGAGACAGTTTAGGTTCTGTGGTATGTTCTTCACTTGCACGTATAGAAAAATATCTTATTATTCTGCACCACCAAGTGGCCAGATTGAGGAGATATTGCAAGACACCTTTGGATCCAGGCTTACTACATTAACCCAAATGGGTTTGGTTATGTTATGGAAGTTCATACCACCCCAAACTAGCAAGAAACAACCCAAACAAACATTTGAATATTAAGCCTCATGTTTGGAAAGAAGTCTCACATTTTCTCCAGCATCCCCTAAGGTGTTGCTGAAGGTGCATTGTTAGATCTACTTCAGTTCTCCTATCAGACAGAGCTCTCTGATGGGCTGCACACCTGAAACTCAGGCATGTTTTAAGTGTTTCAAATTAGTAACTCAAAACTGGTGGGTGATTCTGTAAATAGGAGGCCAAGATTTCTGAATATCAGTGAAGTGGGAAGACAATACACATATCTTTGTTCTTTACCATTAGTTTAATCCCACTATCTTTTAAAACGGGAAAAAAAAAAAAAAAAGCATTTCATGCAGAAAAATGCATTAATTACATGGTCTAAATGGGAGCTATTTTCCATTTTTTTGTATCTTATATTCCTTGTGCACAGGAGGGTTCACTGTTGAATTCTTACCTAGTCACTCCAGAGGTGCAAATCAGAGCATTACTTGTCCAAAGTCTCCACACTCACCCAGCTGACAGCATTACATATCGTGTTTAATGTACAGCATTGATATTGTAACAAGGCAGGGAGTGGTTCCTCACTCTGTTTCTGGAAATACCAGTTAATATACCAGGATATTTCTACTTTCAAGGATTTCTGCTTTCTGCTCTTCCCAAACCCCTGTTGGGGAGAGGAATTAATCCTTCCCATCCCTACGGTGCTTTGTTTTAGCTAGGGAGTTTCAGTGAACAATGAAGCAACTCAGCTTCATTCTCAAGAGATATATTATCCTCATAAACCTTTAATAAAAACACAGTCCTACAGTATGTTCTAGACTTTTGTATGCTCCAGTCCACCTATAATTTTACATATAAAATTGACTGTAATTCACACTGGATGGCTAGTTCAGCTGTTACAGATCCCCCTGTTGATCTCTATTGAGTATTTTAACAGTCTGCAGATTGGACCAACGTTTTCAACGTGCAGATAGAAAAGAAGGTTACAGCTGGTTCTGTAACTAATTTGCAAGCATTTTTTTTTAAAACTGACACATCATAGGTGTGTATTAGTATGGGTGAAAGTGTAAGTAATGCTGGGCTAACCCAAACAAGAAGGGATTAATGTAAACATACAAACAGAAATGGCAAGAATAATTTAAACTGAGTGATGATTTCAGCTAAATTCTTTACCTGTTCCCTAGACAATTTCATCAGACATAAGAAGGGAAGCTTCAGAATCGGACAATTTTAATTCCATCCCTCATTTATTTTTTGTCTCAGCTGGGGGAAAGTAAATTTCTCTCTTCTTCATTAGTACACTGAGGGAAATGGAAGGATTGCATTGCACAGGGTAAAAAATTACTGCAAATGAGGCTATTTCAAAATAAAGAATGGACTTCCAAACAAAGAAGAAAATCTCCAGCTAGCCGTATTATTGAAGGAAGATTGGTCAGCTTTGCTGAAATACTGTTAGACATGAAGCCATCAAAAAAGAAATGAAAGTATGGCATCTTGAGATATGTCCATGTGATAGGCTTTTTCTCTGATGAAGGAGGGAAAAAAAGATGTTAATGAGTCAGGTCACTAGCTGATGACCTTAAATAATAATTTTGTAAATAGTATTTGATTAAATAATATTTCACTTAAGTCTCATTCCAGAGTGTCTCACAGGCTCATCACTGAAAGTCTTTGTTACTTGGATTTCTATGGGTCACAGGGATAGGTAGTTGCTGGGAGTCAGGAACTCAGCTCAGTGCTTTATGCCTTCATTTATTTCAGTGGGAGACAGGCTTTTAACCTGCCTAAATATCTCAATCTGTCCTTTGGTTTCTGAATGTTTAGGTCCCTAAATATTTTTCACTGCCCAGCTCTGTAACCATATTCAGGCAGCCTAATTTCACTGGTGTCCCTGAATCTGGAAATTCCTAGTTCTCTATTGCATGTGTTGCTTTGGTTCTGTGAATTGAGACTTGGAGACCTTCAAAGAAAACTCTCTGACGTGGCCGCATTTGGGGTTGGACACAGGCCTTGCACACAGAGCCCTAATGCTTGTGTTTCTTTTGAAAGTGGAATTTTTAAAGCCCCTTGTAAGCACTAAGGTCACAGTAGCAAGTGTTGGTCTTGACCTGTGTGTGTTCCCTGATGACTGAGAACTGAGAAGCAGAACTGGGATGGAGGCACTTGAAAGGCTTGGAGGGGTTTTATGTATGTGTTTCACCATTCCTGATGCAATGCATGGCAGTACAGGAGAAATCTAGCAGGGGTAAAAGCAGATGTTGAAAAACTAAACATGAATGCTGGAAATGTAAGTGTGCTTCTGATTATTTAAATAAGAACAAATTAAGAAGGAAGAATAAAGAGGAATGGTGTTCGTCAGGAGCGCAGTGATGCCTGGAGATCTCTGCCATGAGCAGAGCGACATTGTGCCAAGCACACTGAAGAATTAGCAAAAGATCGCGCCAGAAGGACTCACCCAACAAATAAGTCAATCAGTCAAATATGGTCATCCACGTTTTACAGCTGATGCTGAGCAACAGAGAAAGATGAAGCAACTTAGCTGAGAATTGATTCCTCTCAGGGAGAAGAAAGCATTGACTACCACCGAGGAGTGGGAGGTCACAGACTGCATGTTGTGTTGTGCTGCCGGAGGGAGGGATCCTCACTTTCCCAGTCCATGGCCTGCAGTAGGGATGGTGAAGCATGCTGTGGGTGCCTCTGTATCAACGGATTGTGTTGGACCCACAGCAATGCTCCCACAGCAACAGGCAGCGATGGAGTGACCCTTGGGGTTAAGGATTTACCAGTTTTAATCTTTGAAATGACAGCACTTGGAGGGCAATATATCTATAGGATACCAAATTGTAAATGAACACTTGCAAATGTCCTTTGACTCATATAAAAAGACAAGGTTTTGTCTGCCTGAAAATTGCTCTAAATTTAGATTGAAAGTCCCTTCTTTCTGACGAGGAGGCTGCAGGAAGCAACCACTGCTCACGCTGCTAGGGACTAGCTATTGCCTTTGCCACAGGAACTGAGAGCTTTGTAGACCATCTCTAGTAGACCAGAATAACTTGACAGATTCATTCAAAATCTTCCCTTAGTTTTGTACCCCCTGATTATTTCTCTTTTGTTCCTCGGGACACAGTGAATGTCTTTCCCCAAATACATCACCAGGTCAAGCAGGCAAAGCTGGATGCTTTGCTCACCTTCTCTGCTTCATCCACAGGATCCATATGTCATTCCTGGGATTAAACCCTGGCACCATTTGGAGTCAATGAGAGTTCTGCCAATGATTTTCAAGGCAATGAGAGATTTCATCCTTTGTTCATCCTGTGCCGGCTGGGCTAACGATGTTCAATTAGAAACTGCTCTTTGTTCCAGTGCAGTCAAGAGGATTTTTGCCAGTGATTTGGATGAGCATTGGATAAAGCTTATGGCTAAATTCAGTCTTTATGCAGAAATCCATGGATCCTACTGCACTGCTTCTCTCCCAGTGAAATTAATGGGAACTGATTGAGAACATCTAAGGGAAGATTTAGTTCCTGTTTGTAACAATATGTTACCCCCTGATACCGGGCCTGCTTGGCAATGTTTATTGTTAAATCCATGTATTTTTTGTTATATCTCATTAAAGAACATAATACAGCCTTGGAAAGTACATTCTGAAAGGGTATTATAACAGGATTGGGATTACTGTTTGTGAGACACTTTTAACTAGGGGAAAATTTCAAATTCAATTTACAGTAATGTCAAAGCACAATTAATATATAGGCAATGATAAGGGGAACATGCAGAAGTACACATTGATAGCTCTACATCAACAAATAAACTTTTGGTGCTAGTAATTAGGTACACAAGATTATTATATGTTTAATTGACTAAAGTGACAATTTGGAATTACATCTAGTCACATTTAATTGGATTTGGAATCTCTAGAGGAAAGGAAATAGAGAGCAGTGTGGAGAGGCAGCCATAAAAGCAAACTGATTTCTAAAGTCTGTTAAGACTCTGCATTAATATCCATTGCACAATAGTTTTTTTAATATCCCACAGTCTAGAAAGAGTAATGCAATGATTGTCACAGACAGTGGGAGTACTAAAGCATACTCAATTATGTAGCAAGATAGCTGATTACTTTTAGTTTGAAGATTTTTTCTTTTCCTTTTTTTTTTTTTTTTTAATATATAGTTTAATCAAAGGTGAACTATGTCTGAGTTTGCCATAGACAAGTGATATTCTCAGACTGCCAAGCTTCAGGGTGTTATACGTGTTGATGCTATCCTAGAAGAAATGTACTTAATATATTAGATATTTCACCCAGAAATACTTTAAAGCAAAAAATAAAGCCAGAATATTGTGTAGCAGTCATTAAATATTTGCTCAGAGTAAAATACGGAAAAGCTATTGAAAGAAAATGTAGGGTTGTTTGCTTGCAGATAGTTTAGATGGCTAAAAAGTGTTTACTAATCCTTCTGTTAAAGTTGGACAAAGAGTGAGAGTTACGTGCAACCTTTTGATACAAACCTCATGTTACATTCTTTTAATATTACCTGCTTTAAATATTGCTGTGTACATCCTTCTCTCCCTGTACACTCATTTATTCTGCTTTTGTCATCAGGAGTGTCATGATTGCTGACTATATGTACTGGCTGACAGGAGGCACTGAGCAGAATACAATCAAGCTCATCAGACTGTATTGGCAGGTAAAAATTGATAGCCCAACGAGGAAGGAGGTGCCTATCTCACTATTAAGACCAAAATGAAAGATTACTGCTTAAAAGACTGCCGACAAAGGTAGCTTTTGGGCATATCAATCAACAGGACACTATACAGTACTACTGTATTTATAATGAAGTAGATTTTCTTGGAGTAATTTTAAGGGCAAAATTCAAGGTTGTTAACCCTTGGCTCATACTTCAATTTTATGGACTGCTATAAAATTTAATTCTGGATACTGTATAGTCCCCTAAGCTATTTTTTGTGAAGTCTTCCTACCCTAGTGACACTTTCCTTTTGCAATTTGCATGATACTAATCCTCTGACACCTTTCCAAACTCTTCATCTGGAAGCGGGGAGGGGGGGTGGGGGGTGGGAATGACTGCAACGAATGGGCTCAGAGGAACCTAAAGTGCTTTGTGAAGGATGGTTAGGTAAGACCTCAGTCTACAAAGATTACTTATGTGGGGACTAGACCATTGACTTCAATGAGACTCGTCTCTTGAGTGGTACTTATTTGAGATGGCTGTTCAGCCACATCAGCACAAATTTAAGTTTAAGGGTAGCCCCTTCTGCTCTGAGGAGAGCTCTCACACAAACTTGGAGGTGAATGGATTGTAGAGCCTTTGCTGGGTTGTTGCTGCAGGAGCTTATCATTGCCATTGGTGTCCCAGTCTTCACCCCATCAGTTTCAGCATGACCAAAGTACATTTCAGAGGAAGTGCAGCATTTGGGCACAAGCAGCGGAAGACCCTTCTGCCTTCCAGAGATGGACATGGCCTTCAGGTCCTCCTTGTCCATACAAAGAATTTAATGATTCTAGGAACAACATGTGTGCCTTGCAATGAAACTTCAGAATTGGATTCTGATCCCATTGCGGGGGGGGGAGGGGGGTGTTATTCTGTGAGAATATCTGTAACATCTGTACTTTATATGAAGTGGTGCAAAATATGTCTGACAAAAGCCAGAGTACTAAAGATGAGAATCTGGTATTTTATCTTCACTCACATGGTAAATTCTTCCTTTTTAAAACTATTATTAGTTGCATCCTTATTGCTAAAATAGAATAAATCTCAGTCCTGGGAGCTGCTGAATTTCAGTACTGCTGTGAGTGCAAAGTGCATCTCATTCAGAGAATTACCCACTGGGCTAGTGTTTGCAGTGTCTGTGAACTTTCTTATATGCTTTCCAGCAGAGAATTTCTTCTCTACAGAACAGTTTGATTTTTTTTCCCCACTGGGTCAGACTCGTTTAAAATCTTGAGTTCACAAACAGGTTTTGTGAAAGGGTCATTTCTTCGAATGGAATGTCTTTTTTTTGTCTCTTAACACTGGTATCCATTGACATCCCTTCTTGATGTCATGGGCATGAAGCTTCAAAGAATAAACCTTTAAAGCAGGAGCTGTCGTAGCTGTCCTCTCTCCCAGCGGTTCAGACTGTCCTGCTATGTAACAGGGCCAAATAAAGTGGCACGAAGGACAAGATTCATCACGGTGCTTCCTTGTAGATTCTAAACCAGAAGCTGTGGTCCCGCTAAGGTGGGAATGAACCAGAACAGAAGTAGGCTACTGAATCACTTCCAGCCATTATCATCATCTTCTAGATAACAAGGGCCAAAGGATTTTGGTAGTGGTAGGACTCTGGTTCATCTCTGCTTCACTCCAGACCTCACAACTCATTTCTCTTCCTGAAGGAGAGTTCATGCGTAGGCCTCCCCAGACCCCTGTAGTACCAAGAGGCACCATCACGCTGTTTGAGCCCCATTCCTTCTCCGCCTTCCTCCTGAACCTGAGTTGCTGTCAGCTTTGTCTGCAGAAGCTTTTAAATGTCAGTAGAGATCTAACCATTTGTTTGATCCCCCACCGTGCTTGATTTTCACTGGGAGACAGAGATTGCTCTGCAATTTTGTGCCTTTTGTGCGTATGCCTTAGCGTGGGCTAGGCTAAGGCTTCAGCGGTATCTATATACTGACACACACGCAGTAGAGGCAGCTGGGTGCCCAGTACCACTCCCACTCAAGTTAATAGCTAGCACTTAAGAAACACTGTTCATGAAGGTACATCCCCAGCACCAGTAACAACCTTTTCCTTCCCAAGCTGATGAGTTCTTGGCGCTCAGCATCAGGGGTGACTTCAATGTCATGAAAGCGCACGGGAACAATTATGCAGGATGATGTAGCATGTGACACTGCACTGGGGCTTTCCACCACAGAGAGACTGAGCAGAGGTAGCATAATCTTTTTATTATTAATATTCTCTCTATTTCACAGTGTAAAGCTGAAAATAACTTGTCACGACTATACATGCTCATGTGCCTTTGTAACCAAAGCAACAGCTATTGATGCACGCTTTTCTTGCTAACTACTCCTCTGCCCCAGAACTCGATAGCGTTGGCTCACAACTGTGAGCAAATTTTTCTGAGGAGGAAGAGAATAGATAGCGAACAGGACAGTTTTTGACTTCTGTGATGGAAGATTTTTAGATTAGATATATTACCCTTTGCTTTGATCAGTGGGTCATGTATATATTCTTCTGGTGTGTCAGTGACTACTTTTGTTTCTTCTTTTCATGATTCTTTCAACTGCTGGAAAAGGCTTTTCCTCCTCATAGGCTGTCTTCCACTCCTTTCATGGCTTCAAAACATTGTACAGACCACTTGAATCCTTCAGCTGACGTCTTCACTGCAAAAAACTCAGGGCCTTAATTCACATCTGCAAAGTTCTTTATCATTTATCCTACTTCTGAATCACTGGTTTCTCTCTCGTGATCTATTCCTCATGCTCAGAGCAGTCTTTATCTTGTATCTCCTTTGGTTTTCTTCTCCTGATTATGGTTTTATACTTTCCTTTGAACTTCTTCTATCCCTGACATCAACTGCCAGCAGTTCTCTTTCTTCAAAACTCTTCTTAAAACATCCTCAAATCTCTCCCCTCCTCGTTATTAACTTTTACATATTTCTTCTTCAGCAGTAATCTGTTCCAAGTGAGTCTGTACCTCCTCTTAGGCCCACAGCAAGGTTGGTACTGTCAGATTTTTAAGGCCAGATGGGCTCATATTGATGAATTATCTGACTTCCTGCATAAAGCCACCACAGAATGGCACCCTGAACTTCCTGCACTGATGCCAAAAAAGGAAAGGAGAGACTAGTTTTGAAAAAGCCACCCAATCCCCATTTAAACCATTTAATAGTAGAAAATTTTCTATAACTCATCTAATAGATTATTTGTTGCATGGTTTTACCCTGTTGCTCTCCCAATTTACAAACTGGGATCTTACTTGTTCAGTCCAAACTTCCACCAATTTATATTATGCATTCATCTCTGAAAGCTTAAAGATCCTTTAGTACTTGTTATCTTCTCCCTCTATGTGTACCTATGGATCATGATCAAGGAAACTTTAAATATTCCTTTTGATTAGCTTTTTGATTAGCTTTCTTTGATTATCCCCTTTAAAGTAAATCATCTATTTCTGGATCTTCTGTACAGTGATATGTAATATCTAATGCCCTGGTGTTGGCTTTGAATATTAATACCCGCCTTCCGTTCCGTTCTGAGATAAAGGTATAATGCTGATGAGAGGTGAAAAAGTAATTTGCAATGGATAATATTATTCAGGGAGTTGGGCCGCTTTCTCTATTCAAATATTATATTCCATGGATTGAAACTATACATTTGAAGTTAATATATAATCAAATGGATGGGCTTTTCTTCATAACCCACTACAGAATATGCACTAGATAATTTGTGTATTGGCGAGCTAAATAGAGTTCATCCCAATAAATAATAATGTGGAATTTATTGAATGTATTATGGTAGATATCCTCAGAGTGGTAGCATCAAGACAAAGTTTAAGCTTACTTGTTACTATATAGCTAGGTAAGCTCCCCTATACGTGTTGTCAGCGATGCAGTTTCTCAGCTGATAACAGCAAAACAACGTATGAGATATTTCATCCCATAGAAAGAGTCCCTCTCCAAACTGTCCAGTTTTATTCACACCTGTGTAAACAATTTCCACTGGCTAAAACCTGCAATATAAGCTGGATATTTAATTCCACATGTAAAAATCTATCATACTGATACTATAACATCAGAAACGCCCAACGCTGTTGAATAAGAACTTTGCAAATACCTTGAAAGTCACAGAGCCTGATTCACCGATATCTGGCACAAATATAGTATAAAGTGGCTTTATTACCTAATTTATACACATCTCGGGCTTTACTCATTAGCACACTACGAATTTGGTTGCTTTTGTTATCCCATTGTGAAAACCACGTGGACTATTTTATAGCAAAGGTTCGGCTCTAGCACCCGTTAGGCACTTAGATCCTAAGTCAGCCCCATCTAGGCAAAGTGCTAGACCCAGCGGCATCGCACCAGCAGAGCACGTGTTGCAGAAACTAACAGAACCCTGGGAAGGCTTTCAAAGCTTGCAGGTTCCTATCTGTGTGCTTCCATAACCATCTGTACTAAAAGCCTTCATTCCATAATGTCTCCAATGTGTATTTGCTACAGCTCAAATGGAGACCTTTAATCTGCATTGGAGTAAACTGGGCTTTTAGCTTGAGTTCCAGTTCAACTCCAGCGTTTGGGCCAAGCTTGCAGCCGTCACAGAGCTGCTCTTAGCATATTGAAAATACTAGCTCTGTGACTGCTGCACACAGAGCTCACAAACTTGTGTTTCTGAGAACATTTCTGTCAGCTAAACTCAACAGAAAAAGCTTCCAGTAGCACATGCATTGGCTGAAATGGAGGTTTGGGTATTCAGACATTTGTTTAGCTCTCTCATTGCTGTTATGAACATCAGGTGCTTCCAGTTCAGAAATCTGGGCTACTGCAAGCACAGAACACTACACACATCACACAATAAAGCAAATGATAACCCAGCCCTGCAAGGTGGCTGAACACCCACAGTGCAGCAATGAACACTGTCAACTCCTTTAGAGCTCAGATTTCTCTCACACCTTGTGGGGTGATGATCCAAGGCAAGAAAGTTAAAAGGAAAAAGCTCTTGGTAGCCAAAACCCGTTCTGCAGCCTCAGCCAGTGACAAGGCCCATCAGCAGTCCTTTGTGCTCACACTTGACCCATGTCCTGCTATGGAGAATGAAGTTTCCAAGCTGGCAATAGCAGGGATGTTTTGCAATCCCTCTAATGGAATGACTGATAGGAGCTGACAGGCAGCCTCTCTGGGCATCCTGGCCATCATATCACTGAGAAAATGTATTTCTCATTAATTCTTGAGGTTATTTTAGCAGATCATGCTGTGCCACACTTCACTTCTTTAATCAAATCTGGGGGGAAATCCCATTGAGGTCAATGGCTGTTGTGTGTACAGGCAGAAGAAGTGTGTAGTATGTGTAAGCATATATTGTCTCACAGTTCTGTGGAGCTTGTTGCTGCTTTAAGAATTAACTTTGAATTTTCTCATGTCAGAAAGGAGGTAACATTTCTCTCATTCCTCTTCATAAAAACCAACAGGTAATCCTCCCTCTTCTGTATCTATGGCCATTTTGAAGGACAACACTTGCCTTGAAGCACTGAGCTTTTAATTTTCTGATGGAAAATTGGGATGTAACGATTTTTCTCAACCTGCACGTTAGGAAAACAAAAAGATCTTGGCCCATAAGCAGGAGGATCAGTTCATTCTTAAGACACTACACTGGTATCCAGATGATCTCAGTGCAGCTTCCAACCAGGTTTTCTTATGTTTTCACTGCATCATAGGTAAAGCAACTTGCTATAATTGAAATTATTAACATTTTTTCGGGGCAGATTTGGCCTCTTTCTGTGAATACCATTTTAAGGATTCAGACCAATCTGACTTTGGAATACACTACTTGTAAGATGTAACTCTCAGCTGCAAAAAATCAGCTTCATTCTGCTCTCGGGTACACCAGTAAAAATATGGAGTAATTGAAAACAGGATTGAGAAAGCAAATAAAATCACATAACAGAGAGCTTCTATCATGTTGATACTGATTTGGGAGCTTTTTATGGCTGTTGTTATTGCTGATATTTCCATTCCAGAAGCAATTCTGCATGTACAAAACCAAGGAATTTAACATTTTTCTTGTATTCTTTCTTCTTTAATAATATCTACCACCACAGATTTTTCTACCTACTTCTATTTTTCTGGTACCAGATCATTCATGGTGTAATAACTTATTTACATGCTAAGAGAAGTTATTAGTTTAAATGTCACAATTATTAAAACAGATGGATTAATTGTCTCTAATTCCTGTAAAGATAGATTTCTTCAATACCAGCTGAATGTAAAAGACAACACATACCTTGATGTAGTTGGTAGCTGTTGAAATCCCAATATGAAGCAAAATACCAACCCAATTAGGGCTCCAACTGTTATCAGAGGATCATAAATCATGTCTCAAAGATGTTCAACAGGAACAACCTGGCCATCAATGCTCCTGACCACTTAAAAACCCTACAGAGTAGCTCAAAAGTAATGTGCCTATTTCACAAGTAGAATTTTCTATTCGTTCTGGCTTTTACTGGGTTGCAAAGCAGAGCTTTAAATTTACAAAAGAAACCTGAGAAATCAACATAGAAACCCAGCCATTTTGTGCTGTTCTCAGGCCCTTATTGTTCCCTCAAGTTGCAAAGGTCCTCAAGAAGTTACACGTTCATTATCGTCTTCCCTTTCTTTGTATACCATCTCCTTTCTTTTGGGAGATGAAGCTAGGGGCAGGAGTTTGTGCTGTTCCTAGGATCATTACTGATTATGGGGCTTTCCATCTGCACATCTGCTCTTGAAGAACTACAGAAGGCATCACACAAAAAGAGATAAAGTCACTTTTCAGACACATCTCTACATACAGTCAACTTGTCCTCTACTAAATTAGCAGCCATTCAGCCACATAAAGTAGCTTGCTATTGCAATGACTCAGGCATGAATTTTCACGGCCCCTTTGAACAGTGCTGTCCATTTTACAGGATAACCGCATCAGTCACCACCTCTGGCTGTCTGTTTTATCTCTTCACATTTAAGTCAAGTTCCCAAAGATGTTGAGCTCAGTGCTAGGAAGGACTGACATGTCCTTCAGTTAGTTTCTGCACTTTCATTTCCTTTTCTTCGTCTTCCTTTTTTTCTCTTTTTGGGCTAAAAGCCTTGAAAATCCCCTACAGCAAGTATCCCACATTTCTCCCAGGAGTATTTCCTTGCCAGGGTCACTTCAAGCACTTTCCTTGCCTCTCAAGCACTTGCCTGAATCACCAGATGGATGAAGCATCCAGGTGTCAGCCAGGGGGTTCTGACTACATTCATGAAAAGCACTTGGTGATGCTCAACCTTTAGCTCTGCCTGAGTTAAGGTGGCTTTCTGAGCCCAGGCTACCAAAACTGTTCAGATGAGCTCATTTTATAATCCCCTTTCACAAAAAAAAAAAAAAAAAAAAAAAAACCAAACCCAAAAAACAAAACAAAAAACCCAGAACCAAAAACCACAGACACCCTGCTGTTTAAACTGTGTCCCATTCCTGACATAGTGAGAGCTGTGTGGAGCTAACCCAATTTTGATGGCAAAAGGCTTCTCCCAGCACTGGAAGGGCAGTCCTGCTGCTCAGAGTGGTCACAGTGAATTGTCTTACTGGAATTAGTGTATTGCTCACCCCAAAACCTCTCTTATCCTGAAAAAGGGGCAATATTAACGAAACTGGTTGAAAGCTGCGATTTTGGCCAATAGCTTCATGTAGAGGATAACTGACCTGCTCACAGGGGTGAGTATTAGACATTTGCATCCACTGTCCCGTGGCAGATTTATATCTGCCTCTATCACCATGCCAAGAAAGTGTATCTGCACCACAGCGAGCTGGGTGGCCAAGAGCATGGCACAGCACGGCACAGCATTCACGCTGACTTCATCCAAGGGAGCTCGACTTGCTCCGCTGAACTGGCCCTGCTCACATCACAGCGCTTGGCAAGTTGCAAGGCCCCAGCTGGGGCAGGGGTAGGTGGCCCAGGCCAGAAGCCACCTCTGCAAGGATGTTTGGAGCTGGAGCTCCTGTCTGGTACAGATACGCACAGTAGATACTGATGGCAACAAACCCTCATCTGAGCAGTAACAGGGGCTCACCTTGTCAATGCTTTGGCTCAGCCTTGCAAAGCAAATATAACCTCTGTTTCATTGGTCTCAGGGTCGCTCCACCATAACAAAGAAATACTGAAATCCTCCACATTTACCCCTGTGCTAAGATGAAAGGGTAAGATCCTCAATTTTTAGCAAGGGACAAAAGGGCTGAGGACACCCCTGGCACTCTCCACACACATGACTTTGTGAGTCCAGAGGATGAGTTTGTGGGCAGACAGACTCCCTGAACCTGAATTGCATTGCCACATTCGTGCTCAGCCCCTGCTTTCCCTCCTGCCTGCATCACGGACAGGGAATATTAAGAGCAGCCTCCAGCCTTTGCCATACTTTATGGATTCCAGGGTTTTGTCTCTAATGAGTAGCGATCTCTTTGGAAGGATATAAAGCATGGATTTCTTTTCTTCCAAAACATAAAGAGATACTTATTAGAGTATCAAACAGATCTTGAAGCCTGAGGTAACACATCTGCAATACTTCTGCCTCTGCCTTTCAGAAGTCAGCAGAATACACGGATCTATCACTGTGGTGCTCTGCAAATCCGCTTTCAAAATATACTGCATACAAAATAACTCGCAGAAACTTAAATACGTTAATAACTTAAGAACCCAAATAAGCTGATATTTGATGTGACCTACATTAATGGGGAGGCATTACATGGCAGATAAGCAGAAAGTTCTCTTCTATTGTATAAAACATGATTTATTCATACCATAAACATCTTGAGAAAAGGATATGCTCTGGCACTCTGTCTACTTATTTTATTCCCTGCAGCAAAGAGGGAAAAAAAAAAAAAAAAAAAAAAAAAAAAATTGGATGAAAAAAACCATGGTGGGGAAAAGATATTTAAATCACAAAAGCAAAAAACTTAAAATGCCCAAAATTTTTTTTTGGTTGGAAAAGACAT
>JAAGNO010004825.1:0-20376 GCA_033439905.1 Ceryle rudis | reverse complement strand
GTAGAAAACGATAGATTGTCTCACCAAGAACAGCCAGAGAAAAGGGTAGGGCATCGCTGCTTGACCACTATTTTTATACCCTGTGAAAAAGAGGAAAAAAAAAAAAAAAAAAAAAAAAAAAAAAATTGATGTAAGAAGACCATGCTGGTGAGAAGATATTCATATCACAACAGCAACAGACTTAGACTGCCAGATATTTCTTTATGGTTGGAAAGATATAGAGAAAAGCGCATAGGCTGCACCGCAGTGCACCCATAATTCTAACTACCAGCCTAAGAGTGGAAGCAGTTCATAGAAGAGGCTAATGGCTTTACCCTGACTAATATCAGTGCATTAATAAAAATCATCAATAAAAGCATCAATTCCTGCTGTACTGTAAATGAGACAGTGGCTGAGCATGTGCTGCAGCTGCAAGATAAGGCACTAGAAAGATATCTAAATTTTTGGCTAATTCTAGATGTCAAGATAATTGGATTTTCCAAATTAAACCTTTCTGTAGTTAAAGAGGATTAAGGTTAGGGACTGTAGCAGGGAAAGCTACTGTCACTGTTATGAAGAGTTTTTTTGCTACAGTGCCATTTTTCTTCTTCCATGTCTACTCTAAGCAGGCAAAATGGCAAGAGCTTCATAAAAATATTGAAGTAGTGCTACCATTTGCTATCAAATTTGTCACGGGAAGGCTTTGTTTCTTTGTGCATATACCTATTCAGTGTATGAGCGCTTAACAGAATTTTAGTAGGCGTTGAAAGGACAGTGTAAGATTGTTTAGGCTAAACTTTAAGTTTTATGAGAAGGTCTGTGAGATGTAACATTACTAGATATGGCAGAATGCAAGGATATTGCAGAGCCAAGGTGCTCAGAGGAGTGCGTGGTATTGGGTCAAATATATGTTTAAATCATTGATCAAAACAAAGTTTGTTGTTTAGGAATGTCTTTTGGTGTTTTAATTATCATGATGTCAGTGTGCATCCCTCAAACCTCGTGAACGCTTGTGTTTTGTGAAGGAATTAATCAGTATTTGAATAGAAGTGCTGACAATATAAATACTCCTCGAGACACTTTGTCTCCAGATGGCTTCTCTGCAGACTTTCTCTGCTTCCCCACACTTCCAAAACAGGGATATAAACCTCCTGACATAGCAGAGCATGAGTCAGTCCCACAACTACAAAAACAAACCTTCCCTATCAGATTACTCTGCAGCCTCTTGAGCAAGTTTTTGCATCTTTGCTGAAGCGATAGATTTTGCCCGCTGCTGAGGTAAACCACCAAATGCAGCGGACTCTTGCCAGTCAGAGTCCTTCCACTATTGTACATCGCTAAAGGAGCTCGCTCTTATAGTTTAAGGTCATCTCAAGGACTTCACTTTTTCTAGCTCTGCTAGAAAAATACAGCACCATGTGATGAGATATCATTCCTGAGCTCACCTGCAAGATATGGAAAAAAACCCATCTTTCTTGATCATCATTATCAGTTTAGCAGCTACCCCCCATACTCATGAAAGAGCCTGACACTTCTTGCACTCCAAGGCCAGAACAGCAACATCCTCCATTACGTGTCTGAGAGAACATTGCAGAAAGGACCCTTCAGATGCGAAGACACCAAAACACCTGCAAATGGGAAAAACAGTTGCCCTGTCCTCTCTGCAAGGCCTCTCTTGAAAGTCCATTTGAGCCCTTGCAATCCTCTTCACAGTGTGATTATATCCCAGGTAGCTGTACAGTGTACATCACAACAGATGATGTTCCGTAGGCACCCCTGTTTCCTGGACACTGTGCCAGATATTCATGCACGGCTATGGACTTCAGTGCATAAAGGCTTAAGCAGAGAAATCCTGAGGGATTTCGTCATATAAAGTTCTCTCCTCCAAAGTTTTTATGGGCTGAAGTTTTACATCCTTAAAGACTTTACCCCATAAAAATCCAAGGGGATAATAAAATAAATAGCATCTACATCCAAGGTCAGTAGCCTGGGGAAAAAAAAAAAAAATGCTCTTGAGTAATAATAATAACTTCAGGAGCAGTATTGACCAGAAAGTACGGATCTATTATTTTCCCCGTTGGCTGACATTTTGCCGTTATTGCCCTCTGAGCTAGTCACTATTTGCATGCTGTGCGGAGTAGCCATGGGTACGTGGCAATGCAGAGATATTATAGGGGTGACTTTGAACTGTTCTCGAGGATGATAAAGCCAAAAGTGAACTTTGCAGGCAGAATACAGAACTTGTCTGGTCCAGCCACTCACATTTTCATCTCACTGCCTCATTCCATGTCTTTTAAATCCGAAGCGTATTAATACTCCCAAAACCGCATCCACATGCTCATATTAATCCAGATTAGGAACTGGCTGCCAAGCTATAGAAAATGAGCAGAATACCCAACATCTCACACAAAATAAGGCTGACCTAATTCTGTGCCTGTATTTACACATGAAATTCAGTAAAACTTGAACAAGTACGCCTCTGCTTTTTTAAAATGTACCTTGGAAAGCTCGAGTGGTACCATTATTTTGCTACTGATCCTCTAAGGGCTCTAAGCAACAAAATAATTAAAGTCCATAGAAATATGAAATCCTAAAATCACTTTCCTATAAATCAGCGCAGACTGGGAAGTGTTCCCGCAGGGAGGAACGGGCACAGGTCCATTCATAGGCCCCTGAGCTCTTGGCAGGAGGACACACTTGGTATTTTCTGGACTGATACCTTCAGATCTGTGGCATTAAACATGGATTACATGGCTGTGCCCATGGAAAGCTGGCACTCCTCCTCACCAGGGGGAACATTATTACTGCCCCGGGTGGTCATGATACTTATACATACATCTGAAGCCTGTTAATTTTCCAGGGCTAAATACCAGCCACTCCAGACTGCTTCCATTTCAGTAAATGCAGAATAATGGGCTGAAGAAAATCTAAAATATAAATAAATCCCCAGTGCTACCCTGGAAATTTAGGCAGAGTGTTCAGTGTAAAAGCACTCGGGGTATGGCAGCCTGTCCCGATATCTGCTCAAAACAATTAGGGCATTTCTATGGTATTTGTGTACAGCCCATATCAATAAACAGGATGGAAATAAACTGGCACAAAACCATATCAGAAGACCTGTTGTCTAAAGCCATTAAAGAGGATGCAGATACTTAACTAATTGGCACACTTAGCCTTCCCTCTGGGCTGGTGGCAGTAGTTGTCAGCTAAACAGAAGCCCCACAGAGGCACACTGTGTCTTGGATAATTTTACAGAGGTGGAGGATAGACTGGAGAACAAGAGTGAGGACTTGTCGATAAAAGACCAAGCTAGTCCCATAATGTTACCTTCTGTGAATCACCAGCGTATAAGGTGATCTGGGAGATTCATACACCCTGTTTAAAAATACGTATCTTTTCCTCTCATGCTTTTCTGACCATCTCCGTTAACTTTGTGTTGGGATTGTCACTATTAACCACGTTTACACTTTTGCCAAGATACATTAACGTAGCCTTGCAGTTCCCCTGGTTTACAGAAATGGTTGCACGCATCAAGGAGACAAAAATCTTTGTTAGCAACAGACACAGCTGAAGCAGTGCTGGATGTGGTCTTACTCAAACCCTAACCCAGGCAGAACTGCAGCCCAACCTTCCTCGCACCGATCAGTAAGAGTTCCAAGCAAGGCTGTTTCCAGGCTGGTAGCTCCTCCTGGCAGTTCCAGCACTAGTTCATTGGGGTCTACTGAGTGTGAAATCCACCTCTCCGCGCGAGACCAGCACAATGCATCATTTGAGTCATTTTTAAGAGATGACAAGGTTCATAAGCTTTGTGTTGCCCTTTGCACAGAAGTGAATTTTACTCTTAATGCAAATGGTGTTTAAATGCAATATTTTACAACTAATACTCCGTATAGGCACAGTGTCTGATTCATGCCAACCCAAAGGGTAATATGAATGCTTAGTATTGTTTAACCAGCTCCCAAGGACTGCATAAAACTCCCAGATGAAAGATGTGACCTTCAGAGAGCATGGAATCACTTTTTCTTTTCATCTAAAAGATAATTTATCTAATACTTTTCTCCTCATTGAAGACATAGGCTTGCTGCACTGAAAACTGTTTACAAATGTTCTTTCTCCATTAAATTGATTTTCTGAGTATAGATAGGCAGTGTTTTCTGCAACTAATTTAAATTCCCTTCTAATTAATATTCAGAACCAAAATATGTTATCTTTGCATGACTGTGCAATTATTAAAGGGAAAATATAATCTGTGAAAGTAATTATTTTTCTTTTTTTTTTTTTTCCTTATTTATTTATTTTTAACTAGCCATTAACCGATATGAAATGTATCATTTCTTTGCCTTTTTTAGGCTATGCTTGAAGAAGCCATCATGGGACAAGTATCTTTTTCGGTTATATACACACCACTTGTGACAGAAGTCAAGGCTGACAAAATAAACAAGATAAAGGACATATTTGCTAAAAAGCACCCTAACTACGTGCAGCACATATATACAGGTAACAGCAGTTTTCACATGCTCTTCAGCACCATATACTGTTTTTGTGCATGTGGCTGACTTAAAAAGAGTGAGAGAGCCTGGAGCTTGAGCTCCAGACATTTCTAAACTTCTAAGGGGGTAAATTAACTTCCAAGATTTGCTGTATAATTGTACATGACTTGAGTAATCAAATCAGTATTTAGGCAAAGCATAGACTTTACACTGCAAATCCCCATAAAGATTATTTTTATCCATGAAGGCAAGCCCCATGTTTCCACTGTTGAATTTCATTATTACAACTAATCTTTTGTTCAAAGGCAGATTTGCAGCATATTGTGGTGACAGTGAGACCCACGTTCATTCCCACCTCTGTGGATTTCCCTTAGCCACCAATGGTCATCCCTGCAGCAGGGCCCTTGCTTTACAAACTATCCTTCCTTCTATCACCAACTTTGAGAGCATCTCAGCTGTGGGCACAGGAATAGATAGCCAGGTTTCCTTTAGCTTGTTCAAGACAAGTAGGATCCAGAGTGAACAAGGGCTTCAAAGGGCCCCTGTTCAAAATTGCCATCTCCTGACAGAGTGAACTCAAATAGCATCTCCTGGAGAAAACAGACACTGAAATTCTGGTGACGCCAGACTTATTTCAAGATGAACAAACACGACATTTTGTCAAAAGAGAGGCAGAGGGCTAAAAGGCATTTCTTACTGTCATTAACCTGGAGACCTGGAACATAGCTGACCCTGATAACACTTGTCTTTGAGGTGGTGATTGAGAAACATAAAGGGAAAAATACATTTCTCAATACAAATTCTGGAAAACCTCTATTTTCATGACAGAAATGAGATGCATAGCTCACCCTTCACTGCCACTTCCAGCAGGGTGGCTGGAAAGGCTGAGGTGCTGCCCACTCCATGCAAGAGCTACACCCAGGTCAGAGATGGTGCCTTAGTCCTTCGTCCTACCACCTTGTTGAGCTCCAGCACTCTGCAGATAAATACAGCTTCCAAAAGGATACACATTGTGTCCTTGGGGAGGAAAAGAAAATCTATTTGAAAAAAACAAATACAAATTATGAAACCAAGTGGTTACCACAGAACTGTGCAAATATTTAACACAAGTAAACTTGTTTTGTTCATTTTTGGTTTGCTTTGGGAAACCTGTACAAAACTAGATCATGTTTTGCAAGTCGCAGATGACCCAGGCATTGGGTTTCTGACAGTAGTTTTGGGATTGTTTGACTTATCTATCATGGAGGCTGTAAAATCCCTGTCTACCATTTACTTGCTGACGTGACTTTGTGAAGAATTTCCTGGGACAAGAGTATTGCCATTAAGAGGAGCATAAACTAAAACTCCCTGAATATGATTTTAAAAAAAGATAAATTCATATTTCACATAACCCCCTCAATTTACAGCAAGAGTGAGACTTTCGAGAGCACATAAGCAGCAAAAGTATGCAAGCTTTGCACTGACACTCGGTTTGTGTTCATAAATCACTGAATGAGTCTGAAAGTATCACCAGTCATTTTCTTACTCCTCTCATTAAGGAAAAGGAAGAAGCAAATAAAGAGGAGGGAAATGTTCAAGTCTTACAGTACTTTAGTCAATAATAAAACAGAATAGAGCCAGTTCTGCCTTCAAATATGTTTGTTTGCAAAAATCTTTTGGTTAAAAGAATTGCTTCAGTTTTACACAAGTTTCTCTGAGTGCAGGTTCTGGGATCACTGAAGTTTCTAGAAATTAAATGGGATAGATAGCCAAGAAAAAAACAGTATGGGTATGCAGTGGTGTGAGAGGACTCATGTTGGCAGGACCTCTCCTGACATCCCTCTTTTCTGTCCTGGAAATGCTCTCAGACCAAGCTCCTTTTCCTAGACTTGATGCTGAGGTAACACACAACAGTGTTAGGTGATGTGAACTGCAGCAGTAGAGGTTTCTCATCTATTCAGATCTGACCTAACTCAGATCTGCTCACCACAAACAAACCAACCAACCAAACACACATACACACACAAAACAATCACATCACAAGCAACAAATTTAGCTTGTTGGTGTGGTATCACTGAGTATTTAACCTGGAGGTCTGTATCTCACATAGGTGAAATTAAAAACATGAGCTAAGCCCCACTTTAACAGTGGGTGTGAAATACCAGATATCTCACGAACATGTTATATTAAATAACCATCCTATTCTGTAATAATAATCTGTCCAATTTTAGTCCAAGTTCTGCTAGAGTGTAAGGACTGAATTAAATCCCAAGTTTTCCTTATTGCCAAGGAAAAAGAGTAGATACGCATTTAAATCCAAGTGTACAATGCAGTTTGTTGCAAAATTGAGACTCCATCAGAAGCAGAATATGCTGCAAGGGAAATATCAGGTCCACTCGCTTTGATTTATTTAGGGGTAAGTCTGGAGAGCTCTGAGCAGGGTTCTCCATTTGTCACTGTGATCACACAGCCTGGCATCTTAAAAGCCGAGCTCGCTGGAAACAGAACACTCCTTTGTGAAAAGTGACACTGACATTCAATCTAGGTTTATTTTTTGCAGGGGAAGGGGAGGGAGGAAAGGACTGGTCTGGTTCCCTAAGCAAAGGTGGTTTATACAATTGCTCTGAGCATCTGTGCTCTCCAAGGTTGGGGCAAACTGACTCAGCTGACACTCGGGTTTTTGGCAGCAGCAGCAGTCACAAACTCTGGGCAAGCCATGGCACAGGCTGTCCCATGCCATCTTTCCTGCCAGAAAGGACACGCAGAAAGCCTGGGGTTATGGTGGTGGTGATGGCAAAATCAGAAATCTGTAGGAAATCAAGCCTCGGAAATTCAGGGAACAACAAAACAGCTTCTTTGCAGTCCAAAGATCAGGATGTTATGTTACTGAAGTGTTAAGTTATTAATGCTTTGGATGATCAGCATTCAAAAGTACATAAATTGAAAGAACATTTTCTATCTTATGCATGAGCAAAATTTAAGCTGTTGATGCAAAAGGTTGTAAAGTCTGAAATTCTAAAACCCAGTTACAGCTGGATGGGTTGCTTTGGTCACATTTGTTTTGGCAAGTTTTCTGGATAACACTTCACTCCTTCCTATTTTTTTCCTCAGAAAAAAATAACTTCCCTTACAACTGAAACATGACAGCAGAAATTATTTTCATTTCCCTATTCCAGATCCTCATGGACATCATATCTTGCCACAGACCACTAAGCGTCAATCTCTGCCTCCCAAGCAGTACACACTGACTCTGGGTTTCAGAAACAAACATATTGGAAAGATCTTGGAAAGGTGGTCAAACAAAAAACTGCCAATCACTTCAGGTATGCCGACTTGCTTAATAGCTGGGATAGTTCAGGGGTGACTTCCATGAGGGGTTTTCTTGGGACTTATTGTGCCAGAAGCCCTGACTGTCCAGACTCTTGCTAGAACCTGTATGGAAAATGTGTACAACTAAAAACAGTACATGGTTTTGTGATTTCATTTCCTAGACCGGAAAGCACCTTTCAGTCCTCTCACAAAAGAAGATGCAGAAAGATACTGGAACAACACTGGGAAAAATGTTGTGCCAGTAATGGATTTTATAAGAAGCACCAAATTAACTGTGAGTATAAAATTCACTTTCTGGTGTGTAGTGTGCAAGATGGTAGAAGCCTCTGTGTGTGCATGAATGACATGTGCTTTTTGGTGGGTAATTCATTCTGTACATGCTCCTACTTTATGCAGAAATGCTCAGTGAATTGCATTAGAAACAAAGTTCTAATGGGGTTTAGATACTTTTTAAAAGTACTCCTACTGATTTAACAGTATATCCAGTTTATTTAAAATCACTTTGCATGCAATTTTCTCAAACCTTTATGGCCTATTATATTATATCCTTACTTCACATAACCACCGAAACTACTTGCTATATTTAACACCCATAGTATACTACACATACCACCAGGATCTCCATCAGGAGTTAATAATTGTTGTTGGAAGCATTTCTAGTGATCAAGATCCTGATCCCTGTGTGGTGAAGTATGTGAAATAACCTTCAAATCTGTTGCAACCATATTGAAAGTATATTAGTTAATTCTACTCCATACTTCCTGCAATAATGTACACAGCTTTTTAGCACCGTGGCTTTTGATTAGCACAAAAGGTCAAAAATCAAATTTGCATGTAGACTAGACTGTTTTAATGCAATTCTTAAATTATTCTCCTGAAAATAAGTGGAAGAAGCCTCTCCTCCCCAGACTCTAAATGCTAATGTTAACACTTTTTCCCTAGCAATAACAATTTTTTAGTCTTCTGTATGTTGAGGGAATCAGAGCCACTTCCTCGTCAGAGGTGTCTTAGCAAATCACAGGATTTATATTCTTAGGTTTTCATGCCAGATAGGAGGTTGACAAAAACTGCTACTTAGCAACCCCTAGCAAGGGGGAAACATTAGCTAGATATTTGGGAAAGCTATTTTTCCTTTGCTCTCAGAGAGCAGCTGCTGAAACAACAGTAAGTGCTTGAACTCAAATGCTTAGTGGGAGGTAAAGGTGCTTAGTGCTTCACCAAAATGGGTGCTCATAAAGCATCTGCATCAGTGTGAGGCAGGTGGAGCATGCTGAGGGCAGACCCCCCCCAAGGAAACACACAGTTGCTTCTTTCCAGTTCTTTCCTGAAGCCATGTGCTATTGGCTTTGGATGACCAAAAGCCCAAGTTATTGATGTGCAGGCTAATAGAAGTGGCGTTTTTGGGAAAGTGAAGTGTCTGTTATTGTTGTGTGTGTTGCCCTTCAAACATTTTAGAAGCTAGAAGTATAAACAGACCGTTGGTTGGGTACTAGATACAAAACAAAAGCCTGGTCTTTCTGAAAGCCCCAGTAAAACTCCATGTTTTAAAAAAAAATTGGACTATTTTCTCTTTGGGTATACAGAGAGCTTTTAGAGCTGACATTCTTCTATTGCAGTTCTTTGGTCTCTAAAGAGTATCAGGAAGAGGAAAAAAAAAAAATTCTTTGAAATTTGGTATCTTTTGGATTCCTTATAACTACCATATTCTGTAAATTAATTTGGAGGAACAAGATCACAGGGTTCAAGCAGACATACCTGGAATCTGGTATCCAGGGTATAGGGAAAAGCAAATGAACTCACCATGTAAGAGATGAGAGCACAGCAGTGGTGTTAGAATTGCTCAAGCCAGTCCCCACTAGCTCTATAAATTTACACTGCTCCTACACAGTAATATTTTCTCCCAGATCTAGACCTCAGCTCATACATTTAAATATTCTTGCTGAAGCAGAAGAGAGCTCCCAAAAATGCTGGGTGAAGTCCCAGCACCACTGAAGTCAGCAGCAAATTTGCCTTTTTTCCAAGGAGGTCAGAACAGCATCCCCGTGGTTCAGGTCTAACCCAGTGCCACCTTCAGCAGAAGCAAGAATGGCTTGACAGGTCTAAGCCATGGTCCTTCAGATTTATAACCAACCACTCTCTAAAGGAGAGGAGGAAAGCCTCAAGATAGAAGAAATTATCACTGAGTTAGAACAAAAAGCTGCCAATTCCACATCTGTTACCCATGAAAGCACATTCATTTTCCTTTCAGTTTTCATAGCGTGGAATGATCCAGGCAAGACAGAACCTCTGACCCAAAGAGCAAATGACAAAGCCAATTATACCTGATAATACAGATAGGCATGGAGCCAGAACTTCTCTGCTACTGGTGATTAAAATCTCTTTATGGGCCTGGCAGAGATCTGGCCACTTTTGCTTCCTTGAAAGTATTCCAAAATTTTCTTTAAGCTATAAATATGATTCCATCATATTTCCATCACACACAAATTAAATTAAAAACTTCTGCAAGACAAACTTCAGACTCTAGCTTTACAACTTAAAGAAAATAGAAGAATATCTTTGTTTCTTAGTATAACAAACATTCCTTCCTGCCCTCTTCTTCATTTGCAAATGCAAACACACAATCCAAAATGCTTGTCCTAATCAGATGATGTTTTTGACAAAACCATTTTAGTGCTTAAGCAGAGCTTAGAAGCCATGGCAGCACTTAAGTCAATTCTTCCACCTCAGTTTTTCAGCTACACGGCCTAGTTAATATAGGACTTCTGTACACACCACCGTTGGTAAGACATGAAGTTAAAGGTTAAAAAAGCAGCATATTTTCTATTGCACCTCCTCTTCTTCATAAGGAACAACCAGTCCTATTCAAATCCAGGGGATATTTGTGTATTGTAGAGCAAGAAGCATTTGAGGAAGAATGTCACAGTCTGGTCCCCGCGCAGCATCATCTGCTGCTGGTGGGGAAATGCCATAAGCCTCATCTACTCAGAAATACATACTAGGACACAAAGGTTATTTTATTTGCCTTGAGTATATATATATATATTTATATATATCAGTCAGACCTTCAGCTACTGACATTCCAGTTAAGATTAGCAGCACTCACAAGTGGTATTCTAGCAAGTAATTTCACTGGGGTAATTTCTCCTGCCTTATACACACCAAGTTTGTCTTTCTCCTGCTGTAGTCCCGTGTCAATGGCACATGATGCTACTTATCAGGACAAACAGCGGCCAGAGGGGCTTGTTAGACTGCTCATATTATAAAGGTGAACAAAACCTACCATATGATTCACAGCATGATGCGTACATTTACAGATCTCACTGCTTTTTGGTCTATTTTTTTTGTAGAAGAAAAGTGTTTACTACGTACAGATTTCAGCACACACATTTTCTGGAGGATACCAAGGGCATTAAGGAAACATTATGATGGATTTTTTTTGTTTCTTATTGCAATCCACTACAGAGATGCTTGAAAGGCATAACTTCATTCAGATTTTGAGCTGAAAAACAGTGGTCAAGAATAGAAATAATAGGAAAGGAGAACTACTGGGGGGCATTCCAGACTTTTTGTAAAGTAGTGCTCTGAAAGCTGCTAGTTAAATGTGCCGTATGTATTGGATATGACAGATCCTGCTATAAATCCAGGCTGACCTGGAACTTTGCTTTTCTTTTTCTTTAGCACTCAGCAATTAAACTTTATAAATAGAAAAGACATAAGGGATGACTCCTTTCTTGAGTACAGAGAAAGGCAAAAAGTGGGGGTATCATCCCAAAATTCTCAGTACATGAAAGGACACATGATTCACTCCTCTCACATGTTCTCCAGCTCCTTTTTGCAGTAAAAGCCTGTCCTGTCTTTGCTCTGGTTGTTAGTGCTGGATATTTAGCAATACCAGGTAAGCTACATCCAGTGCAGGCTGATCTGGTTTCTGTAGGTGCTTTTTCATCCCAAGGTCAGTGGAATAAGGATGTCACAGGGCTGATCCTCGGGCACCAAGATTTTATTGCTCTCCTAGAATGAAGGCCTTCAAAGATGCCTAATTCATCCATTGCTCATTTTTACTTTTTTCTTTAAATTCTCCTTAGAATACCAGGCAATACGGGTGAGGCCCACCAGAAAGTAACAATATCATAATTTAATCATATATTGCCTTAACATGTTACTACATTTCTAACCAGGATGCAACTGTGACTCCATATACTGCGTTTGCTCGTTCCTCTGCTACCTGATTTCTCAAACGTGTATCTCTTCTCTTTGTTAAAGGAGCCAACTCTTTTCCACTGAAGTCTTCGTTTAAGTTAAGTTTACTCTTCACTTAACCTTCACTGTGCCTACCTGAGTTTGTTTCATCTTCATCTGATTTCTTGGCCACTTTATTATGTTTTTTACTGCAGCTTAGTAGCCCCTTGAATTCTGCTATCATTCATGTAATTCTTATCATGTGGTTCAGCTCCCTGTAGAATTTTTTCTCCTGCCAGCAGCAGTTATTTACTTTCTCTTTCTGCATTTTTCATTGTCACCGAAACGCTACCTCCGACAATGTTCAACCTCCGCTAATCCCTTCAAAAAAAACCCTGCTGTTGGTTATTTATTTATTTACTTCCAACCTACTATAGACTTAAATAGCATGGCTACGTCCACAGAGTGCATGTTGGCACAGATGCCCAATTTGTTTCCCATAGCTACGTGGCATGCTCTCATATTTGTCTGGAGATTCAAGCAGAGAAAAAATTGTTTTCTTTTTGCCTTTAGTTTCTTAATCATTGGAGAAGCCCCCAACAGACACAGCATGATGAGAAAGAGGATTTTTACCTGCTTTCATAGCTGATGACTCAATATACTCATTTCTTAGTGCTTACAGAAAAAGGTTTTGGGCTGATTTCAAGAATAGCAGGGAAGAACCTTTTGCTGCATCTAAAATGTTGTGAGACTATTTCACGTTGATAAGAGCTCTCTTTCTCTCTTATTAACTGATTGCTTCTCCTTATTTTAATGCACACAGCTCTACCTGGGGACACAGCTTTCTGGCTTTCAAACACCAATGATCAGGTGGAGGTGGGGGTCCATTTTGTTCCTTGCTTTAGTGCCATACTAACTAGACTTACAATTTCACATATCAGAGAAATCCTTTTTCTTGCTGATGTCTCCTAATAACACTAAGTCAGGTCCTCAGAAAATGGCTCTTCAAGTGCTAAATAGTTTGTAAGAAGATTGTCTTGGTCTCCCTTCTTAGAGGTAGGTCAACAGAAGTTCATGAGAAGGTAGTTCATGAATTGCCTCCTATTATACACTTTCGAATCACTTCTTTTCCTATTCATAAATTGAGTAAAATCTATCTTAGAACTAGCTAGATTTTATGCTCCTCATGAAACACTCTGCAGACCTTCAACCTGAACTGTAAGAAGCTCAATTGCCACGCCAGTCTTATTTTTACCTATTTATACACAATGGCCCTTCTGTTATCATTGTCTTTTATCTCTCCTTCCCTTTTCAGTTGTTTTCTCTCTAGAATTTAGCCCTGTATTATGTTTATTGAGAAGAATAATGAGCTCTTGGCATTTTCATTAATAGACTAATCAAACCACACTTCTCTCAAAAGAGGTGTCTCCCACCATGCTGGCTTCTCTACTCCATGATGCTTGGGTTTAAATTAACCTCTCCAAACACAGCTGACTGGAGCTATCTGCAATACTCCAGAGAACTGCTGACCAGAGCTCCTTTTCCCTGTGCAATGCCCGATTCTCTCCTTTGACTAATGGAAATACCAGCTCATTGGCTCAGCTCTTTCTTTTTCAGTTGCTTTCATATCTGGAGCTCCCAGATTATAGCTTCATTCCTGCCCTTGGTGTCCAGTACATCGTCATTTATTTCATACTATTTTACAGTTATATTAGGTAATATATTAAATAGAGTAAAATTAACTATACCAGGTTTGTTTCTATTTTTCTAGAGTTAAAAGAAAAAGAAGCTTTTCTCCAATATAATTCTTGTAAGATGCAGAGAAAGCAAGGACAACATTGTTATTAAATTCTTAGACTTGATACAAGAACTATGTCAATAGTCATTTTGATAACACTTGATGCACATTTCTGCAAAACCAAGATCAAACCAAATGATCAATATTCTTTACCAAGAGAAGTTAATTTTAAAAATGGGACACGAGCTATTGAAAAATAAATATCATTCAAAACTTCCCTTTCACCCTGCTCAATATATGATTGGACCTAGAATCACCTACCTGGAAGCATATGTTAAATGGCAGCATCAGCGTGCCGCCATATGTAACTGCCAGAACAAAGGTCTGCTAAAAATACTGGAAGTGGTTTTGAAAACTGATGCCAATTCTTGGAATTTCAGGCACTTACATACATTCTAAACCCCACTTAGATGAATGGAAATTTCACTCTGAAGGGCTGAGCATTCAGATATGCAATGGCTACATCTCATTGGGAATCTAGGCCAAATTGCTTTTGAAAATCTCAGTAGGGTGCTTATTTGCATTTTTGGCATCAGAATACTTTTGAAAATACGATGGTAAGGCTGCCATCCATCAAACACTTCAGCAGGTGCTGAGATTTTATGCAAGCACTTGGCTGAGTTTCTGTGTTCACATGCTTTAAATTTACCATGTGCCTAGCTGCCTGGAGGATCAGAGACCACCTCTGCAGGTTTCAGTCCCTCAAGGTTATATATTTGAAAACTGTGTCTTTGCCTCGTCTGCAAACAAACCATAAACCGACACACTGCACTGCACAGTTGCCTCAGCCTCTTCACTGAAACTTTAAAAGCAATCCATAAAAGCCAGGTATTATTTAACAGAAGTGATTATGGAAAAGCCATTTCCAAACGAGAAAATTGCGTTTATATTTGTTATCTGCTGTCTCCCCTTCACATATATTCTGAATAAGTATTTATTTGTCTAGAACTACTAGAGAGATTGTGGCAAGAAAGTCTTTTTTTCCTTCCTCTATAGAGATTGCCAGCAGCATTATCTTGAAGGTGCTGGATGCCATATTGCTAACAATATTACTAGCGCAAATATATACGATGATAAGCCTCAAGGCATAGGACTCATAGGATAAGTGTGTTTTCTTGACACGTCTCTAACCTACTTGCTTTTGCTGAGAAAACAGGACGATCGCTGCCCATGTGCACGCGGGATAGAGAAGTTGCATTACGCCAGCCTCCTCGGCTGCTTGCAGAGAGTTGACGAACAGTCCCAAGTGATTAATCAAGCGATGGCTGAGCTAGCAACCCTTCCCTACCTGCAGGACATCAGTCAGCAGGATGCCGAACTGGTAAGTATTTATTTCTAATCCTTGGTTTGGCCTTTAGAGGCAGGGAGCCAGGTAGGGAAGGGCTGGGGTAGAGCATTGCACTGCAATTTGCTCTGGAAGTCATTTTTTGAATATGGGGACCTGAAGTAGCTTTAAAATCCTACTGCAGTGCCTTGTCAGAGGAGGTGCTAATCACCTGCAAGGATGACTTTTATAGAACCAGCATGACTCATCTGTAGGCATATTTTTAAAACCTCTTCTCTTCCCCCAAACCTCCCGAAATCAGTCTGGGAAAATGATTGCAATTATTCAGATCATGCTACTTTAAGATATCTAACATCAGAAGCCACCTGCAGCAAAACAGGCCAAATCTAGTTAAAGCTGAGGAGAAGGGGGAAAGGAGAGAAAAGATTTTCTTTCCTGGCTCCATCTATGACTTGCTCCCTGTCTCTGAATAAACCCATCTACCTGCTATGCTTTTGTTTTCACTTTGTAAAATGAGAGCAGTGATGCTAGCAGGGCTGGTGCAAGACTAGAGTCATTAACAGCTTGATGGTATATCAATAAGCCACAACCAGAAAGTACTGCATGGTTATTCTTCCACAAGACTGTTGGGTTTTCTGACGGGGGAGGGAGCTCACGTATATGGAAATTGTAAGCATTTTATTCTAGGAAAAAAAAAAACCTAAAGAAAATAAAACATCCCTCCACAGTCCCTGCATTTAAATGCAATCCAATTTTGATGATCCAACTTTGGTTCACAAAAAAACCTCTTGGTTTTCCCAAAGCCGGTCCCTTGACATTTGTTTGCAGTCCTGCAAAGCTCTCTAAGCTCTGTAGAATTAAAGCTTCACAGCAGCTTGCTTTAGGGAAGAGAAGCACTGGCCTGCAACTGCAGGAGGTGGTTGCCAGACTTTGAAGTCTGGGCTTGAGATAAGGGGAAACGACATTGCAAAGAAACTGTGTTATTAAAAGACATTCTCTTTTAGATGCACGTTTCCTAGTATTAAACTTCAGCAAGCCCATATTGCAAGGCTGGCTAAAGGGTCTTGAGTTATTGGTACATATTTCAGTGATAGGATTTTCTCCAGGGTACAATATTTTCCGTACATCACGTTAAGCACAGTCTAAGTCACTATTGCCTGTATCTTATCACGTAGGAAAGCCCCCAGCCAGGGGAAAACTCTAGGCCACCCAAGACAAAGGTCTTCAGAGTCCTAAGGGTAGGAATGGGCAGAACAAGAGTCCATTTAGGGAAATTTAAGTGACCGAAGTAAATCTCTCAACTAAATACACACGCATTGTTTACTGACCCCAAAATAAAACTGTTTCTTAAAAGAATAAAGGCAGAAAATCTATACTAGCTACCCCGACCAGAGCATTAAAATATATTAATTCAGCATTCATTTATTTTTCTTTGTCCTGTCATCTCACTGTAAAATATATCTTTAGTCTGTGTGTGCAAATGGAAACTCAGATGCTTTGTAGCTAGAATATTTTAGCAAACTTCAAGCACCATAGTGTTAGGGCACATGACTGCAAGCAAGAACTTGCAGAGTGCCTTTATTAGGGAGTGATTACCCGGCTTTACCTTTCCTGGTGGAACCAGCCCACACAGCACAGGCTCCTCTTATGCCAGCAGGAACCATTTCCCTACCACATCACCACTGCATCATGTGCAGAACATTGCTGCCCAGCGCTGGGTCTGCACACTCAAACCATACAGGGAGCAAGTGATCTTCTGTTGCTCAGCCTGCATGTTGTCATCCTCATTTCACTGGGATCCAGGCAGCATGAAACACTGGCATGACTGGGCTGTACTGGTGTGATTCAGTGGCTCTTAACTAATACTACTGAGGCAGCCCCTCCATGTCCATGGGTCAGAATCACAACACCCATGCTGACTCCATGTGTTTCTCACTCTTCAGCAACATTTCTAAAAGACAGCTAAATTTTTCCATGAAGAAAACTGAGCTGGCCAAATTCTAGTCTCACTTATACTAATAAAAATTTAAAGCAATTCCTCTGAGGTCTGACTTTACATTGGTAAAACAGAGATAAGACTTTATGACCAACCAAGGCAGTCAAATTGTGAGAGTTAGAAAATGCTAAAGATGCCAAATGTTTATTATCACATACAGTATAAGTTGTTTAAAGTTTAAAACACTCCGAATTTATAATAGTGCAATTTGCACTGATACAGCAAGGTTCCCAAAGGCATTTCTGTTATAAACTCTTCTGTGTAAATGTCTTCCTCTAACTAACTAAATAGAGTCCTAATCTATGGCACAGAGAACTTCAGCTGAAGCCTTCTTAGATCAGTATTTATTCATAGACCTTGGGAAAAAGATTTCTGTTAGCTGAATATAACTGGGGAAAAACCCTGAAGAAACAGCTTTCCAAGGTTTATTATTTCAGTGTCACCATATTTGTACCTCATAAATCAAGATGAAAACTTGTTAAAAAAGCAGAAATCTACTTCAACTTAAAAATCAAATGAGGACAAGGTATTCTTTTTAAAATGCAGCATTCTTCCTTTGGAGGGGCATTTTATAAAAAAAAAGATCAGCTTTTGGAGAATTCCTGTGGTTTGCCAGCTGCCCGCTCTTGTAGCATGCACATTTTGTCTGCCAGCGGAGGTGGTAAAAAACTTTGGGTGATAAAAATTAAAACCAGAGCACACACTGGGCACTTTTCACTGGCATATATCGATACCAGTGAAACTGTAATTGGAAAGGTTTCTTATTTTTAACTTCTTGCCCAAAGCAGTGAAATCTCTAGCCTGCTTGGGCTGTTGGAATGGTCCCTTAGGGCTGACAGATTCATGTCCTGGTCCCTGCCCTGCATGCAGTTCTTCAGAGAGACTGCCTCTAAGAAAAACAATGGAGAAATAAATCCTCCCCTTTCCCTGACTGGTTCCTCCCTTGCCTGGTTTGACACAGGATCTGTGCTTTGCCCATTCTGTCCTTAATACCCTTAATCTCTGGGCTGTGTCTATTCTGGATTCATAGAAGGAGATTATCTGTCATAGAAGTATTGTGATGGAAAAATTCTGACAGGTTCTTGACTCTTTCTGCATTAAAGTCAGAGGCAGAAATCTGCAGGTTTGTTTTTCATGAATACTGATGCATGACTCAAAAAAAAATGGAAGTTTTCATCAAATGTTTGGACCAATAAGTTTCAACTTAATGGCCACACAAGCAAGTGAAAGCTGGCTTAAGCCAACCAGAGAAAATTTATTTAGACATTCCCTGAATCCTTTATCCAGTGTTGGGACACAGGCAAAAAAAAATTAACTTCAAAAACCTTAATGCAAAAGTAAACCTGAGGAAATACAGATCTGCTCCTTGAATCTCAAGGCAGCACTTTTATATCTTGCCTAAACACTGACGTTTCATCACCTTACATACTCTTGTTAGACAACTGCCCATCTAGGTACAGAAAAGAAGAGATGATTTCTCTATGTATTATGCTTACACTGTCCAATTACTTGTAATAAGTAACAAATTTGGGAAGAGACACCAAAAAGTATCATTTGAGTTCACTTCAACCAACCAAACATTTTGGAATGGACCTAACAGATCCCAGCAATAAACACAGGTATTAAATATCAGTTTCTCCCAGTTTGTTCCTAAACACTGATGTTAATGGCTGCTCCCAGGAGGACACTCTGGATCCAACCCTTATCCCTCTGTTATGGAATTAAATGCAACTGAAACATTTTCAAATATTTGGAAAGGGTGCAAGGTGAGGCAATGCTATGACTGACCTGGAAGAGTACTGGAGTGAAGCAATACTACAACTAACCTAAATTTTAGCCTTCCCTCTAACACTAAGGACTGATTAGTGACTATTTTCCTACAGCTTCTTTTTATAGTTTACACTTGAAAATTGTCCACCTTGGTTTTATGCTCCCTTATGCTGAATGATGAGGGAAAGGGAGGGTTTGCCAAAGAAAAAGGGATAGTAAAAGCAGGGAAAATGAGCTAGATACTTCCAGCTACAGTAAAAGCATCTCAGCTTTAGTGTTGTCCTCTTGTGAGGTTTTACATGCTGCTTTAAATTATGATACATTAGCCTTGGGAGAAAATACTAAAAAGCATTCATGTACAACACAGAATATCCCAGACAGCTAGAGAATGAAATATGGAGCCTTTGTTCTTTACAACCCAAGTCTTCCTTTACTAAGTATAAACATTTACTGCATTAAAACCTATAGGCTTAAATACAAATTTTCCAGAGGATTTTTCCCATTGTTAAGTATTTTATATCCACAATAATACCGTGTAATGGCTGAAGCAAAGATGAGGTGGCAGTGCGCATTGTGTGAAAGATGAGTAATAAAATCATCAGCGTACAAATGATTTTTTAATTAGGTTTTAATCTGTGTATTTAGAGAAGTTATTTCTGTTTGAATTCCACACTGATAATTTTTATCTTGGTACCACAGCTGCAGTCACTAATGGCAGATGCCACGGACACCCTTGAAGGAAGAAGTAGTTGTCAACAACGTGTGTGGAATAAAATTCAGAAGGTAAAAACCTGCAGCAAAGGGCAGGAGAGTATATTGTTCCTTGGGGAGTAAGTGTCCACCTGAGCCCTATCTATTCAAAAGGTAGAAAAGTAGGTGCCTTTTGAAACCTGTGTGACATTAGATTTCGGGCACTCGCCACAAATACATATTTATTATTTACTTTAGCCCCTGTGGGTGATCCTTGTCCATGTCAATAGGCTCATGGGGTTATCTAATGAAAACAAAACAAACACCACCAACACCGCGAAAATTCCACACTCAAATCCTGAATAGCTTATTTTTGGCTGATAATTATACTTCTCTTCCATCTTTTCTTATGGGGTTGTGTGCTAAAAGGTGGGGGGGGGGGGGGGGGGGTGTGTGTTGGGGGGGGGGGGGGGGGTGGGAGGGGGGTGTCGCCGGCGGGTCGTGCAGGAGGGTGGGACACGGGGGGCGGGGGGTCCTCCCATGGGTGTTGGGATGGCTCCCAGGGCTCTTGCACGGGGCCTGCAGGATCCTCTGAGGCTGCAGAGCTGGTTTGCACGAGGACCTTGCACGAGGACCTTGCACGAGGATGCCAACAGTCCCCCCTCCAACCCCTCCATCTTCCACCAGCGTCTCGCGCAGGGGCCGGGGGATATTCCCAGTTAGGGACTGGTTGGGGGGGGGGGGGATGGTGATGTTAGGGAAGTAGACTGCCGCGACCAAAGCCCTTAAATGGGAGGTTGGGAGGGGTTGACCCAGGGGTGATGACAGCCTCGCGACCACCTTCCAGACGGCAAAACTCCTGGCCTTTCCTTTGGGGCGG
>JAAGNO010004824.1:53395-95814 GCA_033439905.1 Ceryle rudis | reverse complement strand
ATATTTTGGAAAAAAAAAAAGAAAAGTAATAATAAAGACAACCCCAGTGAAAAAGAAAAGAAATAGAACTCAAACAGGGCAGTATTCTAAAGCAACAGCTCACCACACTATAACTTGCGGAGTCCAGTCCTTGTGTATTGTGAGCAGTTACTCCTAAATACTAATGGATTTTGTAACAGTGATGTAAAATACAAATTCCTGCATGTTTATTGTTAAAAAAAAAAAATTGGGAAGGGATTTTGGTATATAGAATGGATTTTGATGCCTGTACCACTGCTGTAAATAATTAGCACAGATCATCTCCCAAGCTGAAAGCAAGAGGAACTCCAGCAATTCTTGCATATATAAGAATATATTTTCTACTCAAAATCTGATCTGTCCCTCTGAACTAAAGTTAGAAAAAAAAAAAATAAAATCCACTTTTGCCCTGCAATGTTTTTTCTGTTGTCCTACAAATAATGAAAACAGATTGGAAAAGGTGAGATTTTCAGTAGTGTGTGTCAGCATTCCATGCATCTGTGCCCAAAGCCAGCTCCTAACAGTTGGGAAGATTATTTCAGAGAGTGATCCTGTCCCTTTACAGCAGGAGGTAATCTCACTGTTAAAAATCCCTTCAAGGCAAAAAGATCACTGGGGGCAGAGGAAGGGGAAGCCATAAAAAATAATAGCCTGACCTGCTTGCCAGCTGCATCAGTATTCAAGTAAAGTTTAAAGTACCTTCGTGGACTTTAGAGTCTTGGAGGGTCAGACCAGCTTATTTTAACAGGTGTAATATGCGCTTTGAAACAGCCTTGTCATCTGCT
Organism: Ceryle rudis; assembly: GCA_033439905.1. NCBI lineage: Eukaryota > Metazoa > Chordata > Aves > Coraciiformes > Cerylidae > Ceryle > Ceryle rudis. The sequence goes on along the minus strand of JAAGNO010004824.1, from coordinate 95,011 downwards.
TGTTTAAACTAAAAAGCAAAACTCAAAAAACAAACAGGAGCAAAGGAAAGTTATAGGAAAGGTCTCAGCATCGGTATTAGACTGCAGAGTGTCTTCTTGACACTGACACGTTGATATTCTTGCCTTCCTTTCTAATGCATTAAAATATCATGAAGTCATGCAGCCTTTTAAAATGAATATTTCAAGAGTCCAGTTTTCATAGAGGTTAACTTGATCACCAGCACATCACTGGAGAAAGCTGATCTAACAATATTTCACTTACAGAACTCTTCAAAGGAAAATAAGAAATACAATTCCACAAATAACAATGCCAATTAAGAACACAGAACGCAAAATGCTTATTCTCTGTGTTTTTTCTTAGACATTTTTTTCAGAAAAAAAAAATTTCTTCCCTTATCTCTTTCTTTTAAATCAAATCTTCCAACCAGCCAGATTTTAATCATCTTCCATCTACATGAATCTAAGCTTTACTGAAACCACCTACACGGTTTGAGGAGTAGAGAATTCTCTCTTCTAAATTTCAGAGCCATCTCAATAGCATCCACTTCTTTTGTCTTGTTTCTCCTCTTGAATTTGTCAATTCCCCTTAGCATTTCATAGGCCAGTACTACTGTGAGAATGTAGGTGTCTGCATTTGAAAGAACTTTGGACTGAGCATAGCTACACACTTTTCACCTTCTCCATGACCTTTCTATGTAGTTTTTTCTATCTTTACATGTACAAAATCACAGTTTGTGTAACACTGTTTTAAAGGAAGAAAATAAAATGCACACACACACACACATTGTATTGGTGAACACTATACACTAAGTATTTTTTCAACAGCATAACAGAAAGTTTGGCCTACTGTAGGTTGAACATGTAAGGAACACTGAATTTTTATGGTTGCCATGCAAGCCACCTTCAAGACAAAACAGATGAACCCACCCAAGAGCAAATGCAGCTTCTACTCTCAAGCCATTAGGCAAATACTGCCTTTCCAAGGATCAGACTGACATCTCACCAATTCAGTCAATGCAGTATTTAGAGAACCACACTGAGTTGCTTCTGCATCAGTCCTCTGAATCCAAATGCTGTTAAAACCAAAAGGAGAAGAGGGTATTTGACTTGCCTTATTATTATTATTTTTAATATGTATACATTTTGATAACACTTTGAATTTCAATTTACTTCTGAAACCTTGCCCTTTGAGAAGAACACATCCTTTAAGTTGACTTTTTTCAGGCTTCTCTTCCTTTAAAATTCTCTCTTCATTTCGCTCCTCTTTTTCAATTATTTATCAGAAAACTTGCTTTCTTCCAGCTGAAATATGGCTGGTGAGCTTGGGCTTTCACTGCACACGCTCTGTGAAATTCTCAGGGAAAACTCCTCGGCATTGGTCAAGTTCCTTACGCTGAATCCAATCAGACTCCTTCACGCCCATCAGCCATCCTTCATCCTGGAGGAGAAGACAGAGATCAGATGTTGAGGGATAGATGTGAGCAGGGATTTTTCTTACAGAGTGTAGGCCAGGGAAGTGTCAAAGCCATGCTCAGATTCGGCTTGGAAACAACCCAGGAAGAGGATAAAGGACAAGAAGAAGAAGAAAAAAAAGGTTTTGTTCCCATTTAAACAGGGAGAAGGCTACAACCCACCAGAGTTGGTACCAAGTCTTATCTGACCCAGAGTGCCTAGAGACAGTGAAATTGTAAATTATTAGCAAATGTAATACAAACATGTCATAATTTTACACCCACTGAAACAGGAGAAATTCTGCCAAAGTCCCTAGAGCTACATGATAGGAATCACTTTTCTCACCTTTCACAATCTCAACATGAGGGGTCTAGCATTTTCCATAGTCATAAAAGTGATGGGTACCTCTCAGTCCAATTCAGCCCATTCATCTTGGGCACAAGTCTTTGGAAGGGATGAATTATTCCCTGGAGGTGCTCATCTTCTCCTACGCTTAGGGCATCTGGATGATTAGCATTTCAGAGAGGTGGTACAGACAAAATGAATCTTGTCTGCTATCCTGAAATTCTGGTCTATGAGCACTGGGAGCTGAAAGCTCAACCCACCTTCCCAAAACCCAGCAGTCTGTTTGGCTTGATGCAAGGTGAATTTGGCAAAACTCCCAAGCTTCTGCTACACATGATGTAAGAATCAAGGTCTTTCACAAAGATCCTCCCTAGCCAAATGTATACATCTATAATTTTTTTGCTGAGGCAAAGGGAATCCTGTTTGGTAGAACCTGCTTAGGAGGAGAACCAGACTTCCCACCATCTACCCGCCGAGTGTCTAGCACTGAGAGTCCCGTTCCATCTGAAGTACATGAGGTAGCTGAGATATTTAAGGTGGGAAGGCTGCACTTCTTGCAGTTCAGGTGTGCAATCACCATATTCTCTATATGCTTTGGGGCTGCCACCATGGAAGCACCCTTTGGCATGCAAATATACCCACTCATGTGGTCATTTGCAGCAGGGCAGCCTATGGGTTAAGACTGCAGCATAAGGCAAGAGAGCTGCATGGGGGACTGCTGCCTCCAAACTCAACAGCTTGCTTTGCATCCACTCCTCTGGGCAAAGCATGCACCAGGCTCATTTAGAGATATGTTATCACATACAGCTACCTACCTTGCCAGAGCAGAAGTGCTCAGGCAACCAGATGTTCTAAGCTGTAGGGAAATGAGGCATGTGTATATGTGGTTTACACCGTTGTTCTAGCACTTCTGCTTTCCTGGAACTGGCAGGAGTTACCTGAGTATTTACCCAAGGCCAAACAACGCCTCCCTTGAAACATGTTCTTTAAAAACATACCTGCACGGTGCAGGAGTGATCCATGGGTACATACTGCTTTCCACTACCATTTTGTGGCTTCTGCCCTCTTGTCCTGTTTTCTGCACATTTGGTGTGGCAGGAGCTCAGACCAGCCATTGTATCTCAGTTCCTTGTTCCTTGCAGGCTGTACTGGGTGCCTGCAGGCTCAGCTAGCCCTTGCTGCTGCCTTAAAAGTTGAACGTTCAGGGGATGTCATGGGAATGGCATGAGACGGGAGCCCATCTGCAGCAGCCAGCTGCAGGGGCTGCGGAAAGACTGACATGCCATAAATCAGGAAGACAAACGACTAGGCAGGAGATGCTGGGCCCAAGGCTGGTCTGGAAGGCAGCTCACAGCACAGCAAGTACAAAAGCTCATCCATTTGCACACAGCACCTGTGCCATACAGCATGCATCACTCCCACTGCATCGTGTTACGAAGGGTCTCCTCAGCCACAGGGATTAGACACAAGGACCCAGATTGACCTTTGCTAATTTTGAACCATGTCACTTGAAGTGCCATCTTAGAAGCATTGTTGCCCTCAACCCTGTCTGCCTTCTATCAAGAGAGATGAATCCAGGCCTGGTTGATGTACCCACAAACTGACACCTGAGCTGCAAGATAGGGACATGGATCACAATATATTATCCTAAGATTCCTCCACTCACGTGTAAAGTTCATGCACATGTTAACAGCCAACATTTTCTGGCTGGGAATGATCCAGGTTAGGGAAAAGAGCTGTAGCACAGGATACATTGTAGGAGGGTTAGAGGGCTTCAGTGCGGCTACAGCATCATGTTAGCAACACTCAGAGCTCACCCTCTGCAGCTTGGAGAGTCTTGATTTCATGGTTGTTGCACCCACATCCAGCTAGAGTGCAAACATAGGGCATTGAAAAAAAACTCTGCTCCACAAATGGTATCTCATACCACAGAAACTAGGGGAGCTGCCACTCATTTCCCATCCAGAAAGCTTTCTGAAAAAGAAATGCTCACGAACACTTGTATAGGGCAGTCCCACTCATTGAAGTCTTGTCTCCTGAAGGAACCACTGTTTCTTCCCCATACAACCCTTCCTCCAGAGCACCTAGCTCTGTGGGAACTGCAGGCACATTATAGCTCCCATTTCACAAGCAGCAGCAAGAGCGGCCTTCATAATTCACAAAGCCAACAGTGGAGCCACAAAAAGGATCCACATCTTCTGAGTCCAGTGAACTACATCACTCTCCCTTTGCCCCTTGTGAAATCCAGATCTTGTCTGGGCTTGGCCAAACCTAAAGAGCTGGTGACTGCTGAATCAATTTGGAGAATTGCCTTCCCTTTTCAGACAAAAACCTGGAAAACATAAAACTGCTGCAGACTTTATCAGCTGGAAGCCCTCATACACAGCAAGTGAGGAGGATTTACTCAAAGCTTCTAGAAATAGCTCAGATTAAAGAAAAATATCACCCATTAAATTCAGGTTGGAGATGGACAGTAAGGCTGCTCTCTAGGGCTGAGCAACCTGCTCCAGCCTTTGGTTCTGCTGCCATCTCCTGACCATATGCTGTCTTTGGAAATAGCCATTGCTATGCTGAAGTGCAAGACATCACCCACGGCAAACTGCTTTCTTAGAGCTCCAGCATTTCTCAAAAGGGAAGAAAACATCATCATAACCTGTGGATCATGCCTGACAATGCCACAGTCTGCACTGCAGTGGTCACAGGGAATGTCCATCAAGTTTGGGAGCAGTGAGGAGGCAAAGTATGGGCTTTGTTGGGCTCACTGATCAAGGGAGCCATTGTACTGGCTCAAATGCCCTAGTAGGGGCAGGAAGCCACAGCTATTTCACAAGCTTTATGCAGGATAGTGTCTCCACTTTCCAATCACAAGCAGAGTCCTCCCTTCTGTTGCAGAAAGCCAATCTCAAGCTCAAGGACAACTGGATCTCCTGCCAGCTCCCAGGCACAAACTGATGGCTCTGCATCCAGCCAGCCAACTGTTAGTGGAGGAAGCAGCAGCTCTGGAAATCCCCTTGGCTCCTCCCAGCCCAGGCTCTCACCCCATCTTCCCCACTCACCTGCTCCTCAGGGTTCTCAAATGGAATCACAAGCACCACATCCCCAGCCTTCAGCTGTAGCTCGTCGCTGTCAGTGGCTGTGTAATCATGCATGGCCTGGACCTATGCAAGGAGGAGAGCAGAGCTTGGGTGAGCAGAGCTTCTCTTACTCAGCTCTGTAAGAGGTGACAAGGGTTTCCACTTCATTTATTCACTGGATGATTCAGGTTGGAAGGCACTTTTGGATGCGTTCTGATTCAACCTGATGCTCAAGGCAGGTCAAGCCTAGATTGCAAGTGCCACATCTACCAGAATGACCACATCCCTTAATCTTATGGCCACAGGTTTGTTCATACAGCCTGGCATGCAGCTCACCTTTGCCACAAGGGCATCCTGGCGAGTCTCATCCAATTTGTTATGTATTGGCACCTCCACATCCTTCCCTAGGAGGGTTGAATTCCCATGGTATGTGCCTAAAAACCTCACAGTGTAGAAGCCTGTATTCTCCTGATTGTACCCCGTATTCTTTTTGCAGCAAGAATATTAGAGATTATAGCCTCCCGTATCTGTCACGGCAAGCAGGGGGAGGAAACATAGGAAAAAGTATCAGTCTGGATCTTTGAGTGACTGTATCCTGCCATGGTTTCTCTTTGGTATTCAGATTAACTCCTACCAACATCTGCATTACAGCTCTTCTACTTGAATCACATCTCTCCACTTCAAGCACTACAGTCCATAATGCTGCCTGGAACCAGTCTAAATGTGATGAGTCCAAATGTTCTCCAGGGTTTTATCATCCTTCTGCTTTTGGTAGTACTCCCATTATGCACGGACATGACTACATCACAGAAGAAAAGCATTCCTATAGCAGGAGACTCATTTCTCACTTTCAGAGTGTGATGCATCTGTGTTGTCTTGCTACCATATTTCCATTATGCATATAAAATTTGCAGCCTATCTTCACCCAGAATCATTCCTTCCTCCACACCTTTGAAACAATCTGCAAGTGATCTTTGGCATGTTCAGAATATCCACTACACTCCCCTGTTTAATCCTGTACCTTGCCCTGTTCATCTTGGCTTTCTCATTTACCCAAACATGAAGTCCTCTGTCCCTACTGGTATTTCCAAGTCTTTTCATCTGCCACTTGCACCAAAGTTTAACATTTCTGGTTTGGAGCACAACTTTGTATCTACTCTGCAGAGTCTGTGACTGAACACTAGGACATCACCAGAGGCAGAAATAACTGCAGCAGAGAGAAAAGGGGTTCTTCTGTACAGCACAGCCAAATATTTAGGTAGCAATGCTCTTGTATATTCCTTCAAACCATCTGGAAACACAGGAAGCTGGGCTGTTGGAGAGGAAGGTATATCTGTTGTCCAACTTCCTTTCTCCCTTTCAGTGCACCATAGCCTATGGCCACGTCAGGCAAAAGTAGTTAATTTATGATGGGGAAAACAAACAAATAACAACAACAAAAAACAAACCAAAACAAAAACCAAACAAACAAACCAAAACCACAAAAAAACAAAAAAAAACAAAAACAAACAAAAAACAAAACAAAACAAAAAAAAAACCAAACCAACCACACAAACACACACACCTTGGTGCCCCATCACCACCCACTCACCTTGAAGAGAAATCCTGGGGGCATGTCAGCTCTTTCGGATGAAGCGCCTCCTTCCACAGTGCCATTGACAGTAGCAGGGAAAGTTTCCACAACGACAGCAGGCAGAGAGCTCTAGCAGGCGGCAGCAGCCGGGGAACAAGAAAAAGCCATTGAGAAAATAGAATGCAAAACTGCAGCTCCAAGTCCACCCTGAAGGATCCGCACCCTAACACTACCCTTGGCTTCAACAGGTTTGCCCACCACACCAGACAGAGAAAAAACCTGCAAAAACCACCCCAAAGGACAGCAGAAGCACCAGTGAGAAGGCAGGAGAGGTAACTGCTATCTTCCTTTGCTTAAGGCTTCAGAAGGGCAGAGAAAATTTAGAGTTTTTTCTGGGACCATAGTGCCTAGCGTTTCCCTTTCACTGTGGTCACAACACAGTTCTATAGTCGATAGCCTAATAGAACCAAGTGGCCATGAGATGGGACCTATTCATTCCCTAAAAGGGTGGCAGCATCAGGAAATAAAGAAAAACCCTGGATATTCAGGGGCCACAGGCAGAGCCCAGAGGGCAGAGTAGGTGAAGTAAATGGCAAGCAAGGAGGAATCCAGCAGACAATCCAATGGGCTGTGGGCTGGCTTCACAACATGAGTAAAAGTACAGTTCTTTTTGTGGATCTTCCAGCAGAGCTTCTCCCTAAGCACTACACAGGTAAAATGAAGCAGCTAAGTCTGGCCTCTGAATAAGAACATTGTAACTGCTAGGGAGGCAGGGGTGTGTTTTTCCAAGCAGCTACACATCTTTCTTCCCAGGCCAGTCTCCCACATCTGCTGTATGACAAAGGGATGTGATGGAAAAAAAAGGGACTGCTGTCCCTCAAGGTGCTTACTGAATCAGCTTCAGCTTTAGACGCTTCAGCTCCAGCTGCTGCTTCTGATCCAGCTGCTTCAGCTCCTGCATGGGCTGCTTCTGCAGGCTGCAATACAAAAGCCATGCTTTTGTTATGCTATATGTGTGTGCAGAAAAGTCCATCTGTCCAAGTGCTCTGTGCTGTTGACTGCTGCCATCTGCTGACAAGTAGGTGAGAAACCTCAGGGTCCTGCTGTTTGTCTCCCACTTTTTCTGCAACCCAGTGAAATCATAGTAAAGCCTGCACTGCCTCCCTCCAGCCGTGCAGCAGGCCATACTCCAGAGGAAATCAATGAAATGCCAAAAATGCTGTGTGCCTCTTTCTACTCACTATCTAAATCACAGACCTACTTTACACATGCACGGTATCTATTAATACTTATAGATCACCCATTTGTATGTGAAGACAAGCCTGCTTGCATGCCAAGGGACAACGGTGTCTCAACAAGCTAGTTCCAGGGATGAACAATCAAGGAATATTTAAGCCTTTGCATACTCCCAGAAGTGGAAGAGCACAGTAAAATGTGTCCAGATACAGAACTTAAGTCTGGACTCAGCATCTACATGACATTAGTGCTGAATCAGACTGAACTGAAAACTGTGCTTTCACCCATTTTGATTTTTCATAGGCCCAAAGAGTCATAAATTTGGATTCTGTTGTAAAAATTCTATTACTAAGAATTTGTTATGAATATTCTGCACGGTGTGTGCACACGTACACATTTGTGTTGGTGGAGAGGGGAGTTTCTAATGCACAAAATCTGCCACCACCAAGGAGAAATACTGTGTATCACCTACAACTCACTGCCTGGCAGAGGTTGTTCTGGGAAGCCTAGGGACAGGGGGTCTGTGCACAACAAAAGACCAACCAAACACTTCTGATATGCTTCCAGCGGTTCAAGTTTTTATCCCCCCTTGCCTGAAGTCAGGCTAGCTCTGTCTTAACAGAAAACTGATGGTATTCATTTGTCTCTCCCAGAAACTGCAGCAATGCAGGAAGTAAATTGGATCTGGCAGCATCAATGCTGCAGATCAGCCCCTTAGGAGAATGGCCAGGCAGCACCTCGGAAGACTCCTGGCAAGAATCTCAGGAGTCTAATTTGCAGCCCGAGTGTCTTCATGGTCAGTCTATATCCACACACACACCTCTTTGCAGAATCTAACCAGACACCCACTTTATAGTTGAACAATAGAGCTTGCTATACAGAGATTTTGCATTTTTCATATGTGAATAAACCAGCTATACCGTGCCTACATGCCTCATACATTTGGTAAACACATGTATCCCTGAATAAAACCACATTCAAAACAAGCTGCTTTCCACATTTGTTAATGCTGCAATTCTCATAGTCCAAACCCTAAAAAAGACCAGTGTAAAGCAATGACCATGGTAACCCTTAACTCTACACCCATCTGGCTACCAGCCATGCACTGGCACAATGTTCCAAGTAATTTTCTAGTAACAGAAGCAACAACAAAGAAATAACTTCTTGATTTAACAAAAAGCCATTACTTTACCTTCAGCTGCTCCAATGGTGCCACTTAACACACACTTTCCTAACACATCCTTCCTCATGCCTCCCCATCACCATCTCCACAGGCCTACATTGCCAGAGGATATTATAAACAGCAGAGTTGTTCCCATCCTGCAGAGGTTTCCCAGAGCAGCTTTCGTAGTGCTAAGGTAAATATATGCATATTAAATGCTACAAAGGCTTTTCCTGTTTAATTAGATTCACCCTCAGGTTACTTTTTCATTTGGATTCAGTGAAACTGGAACTGGGACAGTTGCCAGCCCAACTCTACCTGGCCAAGCATGGATTTATGTGGACAAGTGAAAAGGAGCTCCACATGAGCTCCTTTTTTAAAAGCAGCTAATTTGCAAAAACAGTACTTAATAACCAGATAAATTCAGTCTAAACTAATCCTCTGGATTTCAACAAAGGGTCTTTTCATGTCAGCTACTTATTTTTCTATTTTATGTACCTGTGGGCATCCCAAGGCCTATAAAAGCATTTATGGTCATGGAAAGATACTACAGAGAGAAGAAGAATTGCTCACTGCTGTTGTCAGGTTTGAAAAGGTTTGTTTATTCCAAGAGCAGCATCATAAACACAAAATGCAAGTTTCCTAGTCTGCAGAACTAAGTTCTGCTGCACCCAAGTTTCTATGCAGTTGTTAACCTCATGGTATATGGGACTATGTAACCATGCAACAAATCTTCTCTAATCAACAGTTAAGAACAACATTAGTGCAAGAACACTCCAGAAGACTTGAAGAACAAGACAAGGACCCCCCCAGCTACAGGGATCTCTGCTCTTTAACTGTGTATGGTATGCCAAGGTGAGAATTGGCATGTTGAGAACATCTTGTCTAGTAGCATTCTCCAGTTTAATAAACTGTCCTTTGGGTGAGATCAGTTGGAAGAAATGTCTCAAAACACTTATTTCATGCCCCAAACTGTAAGCACAGCTCAGATAGTCATACCTCACTCCTGACCATCCACTTGAAAGGCACAAGATCTTTCCTTGTAGAAACAGACCTCCTTTCTTAATAAGACAGAATGACAATGCACATACAGAGGAATGAGAGATGTTAAAAACTGATGGCTGATAAAACACACAAGGGAAACATCTTTCTCAACATGACCCAAGTTCATGTGAAGGAGAGCACTGGCCACAGTGAGTCATTGGGCCAGGCTCTCAGCAAGTGTTAAGTCATGTCCTCCCAAGTACTGACTCTAGGTGTTGATATGGCCCTTGAGAATGGAAAGGCTGGCAGGACTCAATTCCTCATAAGCCAAGGACTTATCCTTACATCTACACCATGGGATATAGCCAGCTCAAGTAGGCTTGAGTACCCAGGCCAACTTTTTTCTGTCCACACTAATGGCTGTTTGTCCAGGGTGGCTCAAAAGTATTTGTGCTTGAAGTATCTCCCCATGGGACTGTCTGCAGCAACCTGAGACCCCACCAGGCCCAATATATCTAGAGTGCATAAATGAGGGTCTGGCTTTAGTTCAGATGCAGAATATGTGTGGCTGAGGTTGAGGCAGATGACAGGTAAATCTTGGGCCTGCACCTAACTTTCAGTGTATACCCAGGCTGAGATATTTCACATTAGCCTTTCTGGCAACAATGGTCAATGAACAGCAAGCACCACAGGTAATTCCAAACATGTACGTACACCCAATGGTACGGGCAGTAAGGATGAGGGGCAGCTGAAACACTTATGCATTGCACACAAGACCAACAGGATATACAGAGTTAAGGAAATAGTTGGGAGTGGAGGGTGAGGATGAAAAGCGGAGGGTGAGGATGATGCCACATTGGAATTAAGTTTGAGGAGAACATGGCAGCATCATGTCAAAGGAAAGATGAGTGAGTTAACAGGGAAAGGCAATGAGGTTGTGCACTGGCAGAGACGCAAGTTTCTGAGCCCCAGACCTGACTTGCAAACATCTAACTGCTGCTGGGGCTTCACAGAAGGTGAAAAATGGATTTGGCAGCACACGGAGTAACTTTAGTTTGAGAGTGTGCAGAAAGGAAAAGCAGGAAGGGAAAGGAGACAAGATATGCACACAGAGATGGCACTGGCACATGCACTGTATATGATGAGAGATGAAAGCCATATGAAGTTCTTACCTCCCATAAATCCCAAGGTAAAGACTAAGCATGTCAAAGAGCAACAAGAATAAAACATGTTTATACATGATTATTTCAGTGAGTACAAACATTACAGATGCTGGTAAGACTGAAGCAGACATACACATTCAACAGCACTTATCTCTGCATGTTTTAAAAGGATTTTTTTTTTTGGTACCTGAATTTATACATCCCTCCCCACTGCATATTCAAGTTTAAGAAGCAAGGCATTTGAGTAAGGGTTTTTTCTACCTCTGGTATGAAGGGAGACAGACAAGCCACATTCAGTTATCTGTGGCAGACAACATAGCCAGAAAAAAAAAAAACAAAAAAACCTGAGTTTGTTGTCTGTCAGGGTTAAATATGCTTCCACATATTCACATCCAACAGAGATCACATGATTTCAGAACAAGACTTCAACTTGTGTCTTTGGATCAGTAGTGAAGTATTTTAACCTCTTTGCCACAGTGCCCACTCTATAGGAAATTTGACTGTTTGAAACTAGGTGGGTTTTGCCAGGTTTTATACTGTGGGTACCATTAGAAAGTATTGATTTCAGACTCTTTCTTTTAATAACTGCTGAAGCTAATAATATATACATTAGAAATCTATTGCTGAGCAGTTTTGAAAAACCCATTCAGTGTCATATTTGCTGCTTGCTAGAAGGGTAATAAATAATTCCATTTTCAGTCAAATTTATATTCGTATGCTACAGCAGTACACCCAATTATCCAAGTTACAACTGATGATTCAGAAAAAAAATCATCCCAGTAAATAAAAAAAATAATAATTAAAAAAAACACAAAACAAACAAACAAAAAACCCCACCACCAAACTAAAAAGGCAGCTTATCCTGGCACGCAGCTTGTTCTGTCAGGCAAGCAGACACAAAATGCCAATCTGCCCACTTAAAATGCCAGAAAGTGTTATCTCGCCATATTAGTATCAAACTATGACAATAGCTAGCATCTTACGGATGAAGTATTTAATTTAGAAGAATCAAATGCCTAATGTTTGATATCTCTAAAAAGGGTGGTCTTATTGCTACAAAAATCTGTGATACAGGCCTACTTGGCATGATGATACCGGAGAAATACTGGAAAACGTCCCAGTTATGTTTATTACAAATTTTAATGGCAACCACACACAAAAAAAATAACCATTTCATACATACTAAATGGAAAGTCTCAGTGAGGACAGCAGCCAATTTCAGGATGCACTTCAAAGCCTCCAGCCATAAAATAAAGCACAGTCCACCCACCTCTGTGACATTGGACAGGACCAGGTACAGGCTAGACCAGAATTAGGCATCTTCCTTTTTGATACCACACTGCACAGCACTATGCTTAGTGTTAAGCAGAGTGCTTAAGTAGCTTAGCTTAAGCTTCTTCTTAACTATGAACAGAGGCAACATTATACCCAGAAAAATAAGGGCTTCACATCACTTGAATATCCATCTACAGCTTTATAACTGTAGTAACTGCAGACTATCAGAGTGTTTGTTTACTAAAAATTTCTTTGAGAGCAATTTACAGCAGGAGCAGAGAACTCAGAACTGAAGCCAAATTCCCATCCACAGAGTAAGAGCTTAAATCCATATAGCACACACAGGATCCTAACCTAGGGAGGGACATACATTAAGTTGAATGGGTTGTCAATCAGTAGATCAGAGCAAAGCACAAGCATCCCACAAAAACCTAGTGCCAGACTATGGCCAGGCTAATAGCCACCTGATTCTCACTGGATTTACACATCCAGCAGAGAAGACCGAGGTGCCCACCTGCAAGGCACAAGTCTGGGCACTCAGCCCAGTCACCCACAGCTTAGGTTCACATTGTCATTCATGTGGGTGCAGGTCATACCACATTTGGCAGCAAGTCAGTTATGAAGGGAGAAGGAACAGTGATAAGAACCAACCTGGGAGGCAGGTGTGGGGGTCTTCCCCACAGTGGCATCTGGTTTAATGGGATCAAAATCCAGATCCAACAGGCTGGTTCCCTCCTGGAAGGGCCCAGGAGCATCAAACTTGGCAGCAGTAAGGAAGAAAAGCAGTGCAAGCATTAGACACACGCACAGTAGAGAGAGGGTAGGTGATATCCAGGAGGCTAAGGCTGCAAGCGCAGAAAACATGGTGGCAATGCAAACACCTGATGTGACTCCTGACTGCTTGGTGCCCATGATGGGGAGTTCACATGGATGCCACTGTAAACCAAACCTGAGTCTTTTCCACGGGACTCATTCATCTTCCCACCTGGCCAAATGAGCTGACATGGTGCAAGCACCTGAGCTGCTGTGGTCAAAAGGATCACTGCCACTAATGACTCAGAAGGTATCCGCTCCCCATAGCTAGTCCAGCCATCTTTGTATTGAAGGTTCACAACAGACTCCTTCAGACACATACAGAAGAGCTGCCATCCATACAACTTATCTCAGGAACACAGATCCAGGCAGAAAAACACTCATACTGCTGGAAGGCAAGTCTGAGACACCTCTGAGCTAACTCCCATAGATCCTAATTCCCTTTAGCCTTCTGAGACAGAAACACAAAACATGGCAGCTGTTCACCCTAGCTATGGGATTTGAATCACAAACCCACAAATTATGTTTTCGATGGTTTCCATTTCTGGACATCCCAGAAACATGCACACATAAGCCTTCTAACCAAGAATAAATTTGAGAAGCTTTGCTATACTCTTCAAAGTCAGCAAAATAACTCCTTTTGCCTGATTAATGCTCTAGCTAAAGACAGTGATGGCACATTCACAGATTGCCACTAATAAAGCAGCCACTACAAGGTTATGAGCCATTTGTATTCAAAACTGAACTATCAACTTTTGGGTTTTTGATTTAACCCAACAAACCACTACAGAACACTTCTCTCTACTCATCTTCAGAGGAAGCTGCTCTCTCCAAGTTCAAGAGGATTTGCCCCTGTTTCCACTGACCTCTCAGCCCACTGGCCCTACTGCTTCAGCTACCTCTCCAACAACACACAGAGTGTGACAGGTTGATCCCCACAGTTATATCATAGTCCCACAAAACTCCTAGAAAGTAGAAGGAGACACCATTTAAGAGAAAGCCCTTTGAATACAATCCACACCACCACCATTTTCCCCTACTCCGGTTTCCTCTTATTTTAATTCTTTTATAGATTTTACTCTCTCTTATGAGCATCTCTTTTTGAGATCCACAGGGATGAGGACAAGGAGCCAAGCTCTCCTACCTCACAATAATAAAACCTGACCAGTATGCAAAAACTAAGTGGCATTCTAGTAAGCTCCTCCAGCATATCCAGGCCACCCATCAGAGAAGCTCCAACCCCAATCTTTAGTTTTGCTTGGTAGTGAGACATCACAGGCTCCAGTTACGGAATAACCTTACCTGCCATTCAAGACTTGCATGCAAGGGCTAGCACCCCTTGCCTTTACCCAGATCTCCCACAAGATAGCTCATTGGAGCTAAGACATCTGACAGGAATGGCCCTGGGCAACACACCCAGCAGTAGTGGCTGTTGGGTGCTTGGTGTTCTGGCAACCAGTCTTCCTCAGAACTCCCATTTGATTGAAAGTCACAGCAAATGCCATCCTGGGTCAGAGCACTGATCAGGTGCAGAAGAGCATGTTTGACTAAGAGCTGGTGTTCACATGATACAAATCATGGGGCAGACAAAGCTGTCCATTACGATACAGGAGAAGGAAGCACAGAAAATGACAGAAAGTTGCTCAACTGCCTGTGGTCCCTACCTTCCAATACTGCTGTCAAATCATCTCTCTGCTCTGCAAGCTTTATCTACTGCAATGCAAACACTGATACGGACTTCCTTCCCTCCCCACTCAAACTCTGCTTCTCAGCAGCTGGGTGGAAGGTGGCAAACCAGAGGCAATGGAGCAGCATGGTGAAAGGAAAAGTTAGGGAATGAGTCACAAATGAAGAGTGCTAGAGATATTACATGTGCTTTAACAAGCATTTAAGAAAAAAATATATACATATATGCATATCTAAAAAAAATGGTAGATGCAGGTATCTCATGATACAGCCAGAAATCTGGTCAGGTTCCTCCTATAGACTGCAGTTCTCCTAGATCCAACACAGAATTTCCCAGCTGGGCATCCTCTCTTGCAACGATGTAAATCAAAAGGAAAGTGAAGACGTACATAATCTGAAACTGTTTTTTTCTTTTTTTGGGGCTTCGAAAGGTGCTACATGGCAATAAGGAAATATTCTGATGGGAACCGCTGGCTGGTGAAGGACAGACTGTGTCAGCAGTCCTGAATTCACAGTTGGCAATCCTGCTCACCTAAACTGGAGACACCAGCAAAGAGAACTTCATGCAATTCCTGTTATCCTTTCCTGTGCAGCTGTGACCTTTAAACCACAAAGCCCATGTGTGAAAGCACAGAGAGCACATAACTGCCTTCTGCCAGAACTGGCACAGATGCCAGTGTCAGCAACTGGGGACGTACAAGAGCAGAAAACACACACTTCATCCACAGCCAGGATCGGTGCATCTGAAGAGAGTACATCATGGGACATGAGGGAAGCCATAATCCATGTGCAGTGCTGCTGAACAAATGCAGTGATTACTTTGTCACTTTCACTAGTTGCATTTCTCCTATTTCTTCCATGGGGGAAAGCTCTCAAAGGGCGACGTGTTAGTCAAAGCTGCCTTTTAGCCACCCTCCCCTCTAAGTTAGCCTCCTGTCTAACCCATTGCCTTCTGAGGCCCAGTTCTGAGCTTGCCTTCCTCCTTCACCTGACCAGGTTTCATGGCTTGATACCTCCAAAGAGAAGAAAGGTCAAAAGTAAAAGTTCAGAGGCAGACAAATACAAGGCAGGGCATAGCAGCTAACCTGCGAAGGGGTTGTCACACTTATCTCAGGGACAAAATTGTCATCAAACAGACTGATGATGTTCTCCTGCTTGATCTCCTTGGAGGGGGTGACCTTTGGAGGCGGAGGCACCGGAGGCCCTTTCCTCAACTGCATGCAAGTGAGCACACGGCCACAGCACAGACGGCGACACCCAAAAAAACCAAAGACAGGAACCAGGTTAGCCACAAAAACTGAAGGTGGGGGAAATAACCACAGGCACAGAGCAGGGTCCAGTCAACTCCATCTGAAGAGACGGTGAAGGAGGGTGAAGAGCTGAATTGAAACAAAACAAAACCCAACAAAACAACCAACACATGCCTCCAGAGAAGGTTTGGCATCATTAGTTACACTTCAGCTGTGGGCAAGTTTCCCTCTGCAGAGGAGAAGTGTAACACAATTAATATGCATTGACAGGACATGCATACATAATTACAGCATGTGCAACCTTCAAAAGAACCACTGGGAAGAGGGCAGATCAACTACTGAGAACATAATTCAATAGACCAGGCCAGCGCTGCCAACCTTTGCCATACTTACCATACCTAGGGGAATGAGAGATTAGGCTCAGTCTGTCCATGGTAGGTGACCATGAGGACAGACTCTGATCTGCCCAGTACTGGCTTCCTGGTGAACTGGTTTTCAGTGTACTGTAAGAAAGGTCTGAAGGAACTCTTGGTGTCTTACCACTTCTCAGCTTTAGGCAAGAATAAATTGGCTGAGAAGCCATGACTGGTGTGGACCCAACCCTGCTCTCAGTTTCACCAATGAGCACTGACACTGATGAAGTCATGTTTCCCGAGTCAAGGTCCCAGAGAATGCATAACAAAGTCTGACCCTGTAACTCTAACCCATCCTGATACTCACCATCATTCTAAAAGACTCAGCCTGACACTGCATCCACAACCCTATAGGGTGCTGTGGTGGACCCTCCCTAGATCAACCCATCCACATCCTTTTCACATTTTCCTGTGCCCAAGGCTCAATGATCCATTCTAGATAAAATCAAACTTTAAGAAGCTGCTGCTGTGCTGGAACAAAGAATCCATACAAGTTCCCAGCACCACAGCAATGCTCAGCAAGAACACTGTCCATTTATAGTGATGTTCTACAGTAACTTGATCCTCTCATCTCATCTAGGATCCCAAGACAGCAAGACTCAGAGGCCTGACAATGGGCACCCGGTGTATCTGTGTCAGATCCAGACCTGAAACACAGCAATCCCCAACCCTTACTCCCATGTTTACACTCCTCCAGCATACAACTGAGCTCCACAAGACATTTATTGAGATTGGTAAGGATAAGCCCAGTTTTCTACCAGGTTAACTACTTTAAATGTGTGTGTGAGTATGCAAACACACATTTTCCACTGAATAGCTGGCATGGGGAAATAATGAAAGCAGTGTGTTCACTTTCAACTTCGCATTTTTTTCAGACATTGGTGTGTCCTTATTCCTTGAGAACAATCCCTACCTGAAAATCCCCCATTTGCCAGTTGCAGGAAGGGACCAGAAATTTCAGGGGAAAGCTATTCTTAGAACAGAGCCACCCCATCTGCAGAAATGGGAGGCTACAATTATAAACTCTAAAAGTCAAAGAGTTCCCAACTCTTTTGCTATTTATTTTTCTAGAATAGTCAGTCTTCTTCCTTCCAATGCCTTAGCATCCTGGAGCCCACCTCTTCCACAGCACCCATTCATTACCTCCAACAGCACACTAAAAATCACATTTCAAAGACAATAGGACTGCATACTGATAGTGGGTTATACCTGGAAATTCATCAAGCGCGAACAATTCTGCTGCCTAAAATAAAACAAATGCTCTAAAAATTTTCTGCTCATTTGGATCCCACAGAGCTTTACCTGCCTAAATTCAACATAGTTGCACTGATTTCAGAAGTGTCATTACAGTGTTTCAGTGGTGTAACTGAGAGCAATAGTCTGACTTTTGAAATTTCACAGACCCCTGAAGTCCTGTATCATCATCAAATTACTCCGTGCAGAGAGCTGATAGCAGCTGCTTCTTCCAAAAGACAGAAATAATCTGGGTTTGAGAATTATAGCACAGTAAAAGAGCTTATGTTTTTTGGCACAGGAAACAGTTCAAAATTTAGTTAGTATTTATTTAGTCCCTCCTGTTTCACTGTCTTTCTTTCCACAGCCTTTGCTTATGGTTTGCATTATTATTTCAGACAGAAAGAGGCCAGAGAACTGTACTTGCTTGTTGCTTTTTGCTCCATCGTCCCCCAGAGGATGAGGCCCCCAGCCTCCCTAGGAGGACCTGAGAACAAATCACTTACCCATGGGTCAAACGTAACGATGCCTGTGAAGATTTTAGCGTTAAAGTCAAGCACTGTTGAGAGAGTAGACACGTGTGTTTTGCTGCTGGCTAGCAAGCTGACACACACTTCGTTTCTAGATTTAATCCACACAGACACCAGGCTTGGCTCTGAGTATGAACCCCTGTCCTTGCCTTTCCAGCCTCTGGAGCCAGCTCCGTCTCTTTGCACCTAGTGTAAATACGGAGTGGAGCTCCCGTTCTCCACTGTAGTGAGGCCCAGGAGTATTGAATTAAAGCACAGATCAGGAAAGAGCTGCCAGGTGGTGGCAGCATTAGCTGCAAATTCCATTTCAGTCTTGCCTGTGGCCCAGCTGAGGTTCTAGCCAGGACTGCACTGGAATATTCTGCTTGCTTGACAATGGGCTCCTCCAGCCCCATTCCTGTGGGCAGGAAGGCAGCAAGTGGATGAGAAAGCACTTGCAGGCTGGCAAAAACAAGGCTTGTGTGCTATTTCAAGGAAAGGGAAAAGGCCAAGCTCAGCAAGACAAGTCCACAGGCAGACTGAGTGAAGTCTGCAGTGGACAGCTTAATAAATTTGTACAATTTCTTGTTCCAAATTTCAATAATGCTATGGCAGTCTCTGGAAAAAACAAACAAACAAACAAAAAAAACCAGTAAGGCCATTATGGATGCATTGTCCTCTTTCCCTCGTACACGCACCCTATTCCAAGGTCATAGCCAGGGTGGTGGCAAAGCTGCTGTAGGCTGTGCAACGCTGAGTGGTGCAGAGACCCTGAAGAAGTCCTGAAATGACATTGTCAGGCATCCACATATCTCACAGGTCTGAAAAAGACCCTTTTGTAATGTAAAAAAAAAATAAAAAAAAAAAAATAAATCTTTTTATCCTTAGACAATCCTGGAAATCAGAAATGCAATGGAGAGAAAAATCTCGTGAGAGGCCATCCAGAAACAGGAGACAGCCTGCACCACAGGCCTGGGTTTGGAATCACAGTGCTATGTAGGACAACAGCAAGGAAGTTCTGGGTTGCACACATATCTTTTTCAGAAGCAATAGGTTTTCTCTTACCAGTTTGGCCAGAACCCCCTCAGCTTTAATTCTTCCTGGAAGACTCCTCCCTGGTGTGCCACTTACTGAAATGCAAGGATTGGCACCAGACGTAAATTTGGGCTAGTTACTACTTTTTTTCTTCTAAGCTTTTCCCCCACTCAGCAACAGAGGGATGGGAAGAGGAAGTAAAATTTTTATTTCCCTTGAATCCCAAAGTAAAACACATTATAAGATAGGCTAAGCGTCAGGAGCTATATCTGTTATTTTTAACATGTCAGTGGGTATCTCCTGTGGAAGGAAAGGCCACAGAAGGTATAAGACTCCATATAATGGACAATCTTCTTCCTGGTACCCATCTAATGTTTCCCATCATATGAATATATTGTCTTTTAGCGTAATATTTTATCTTGGGACTAAAGTAAAACATCATGCAAAGTACAGATGTTCTCCTTAACATTAAACTTTTTTCTTTGGACTTGCCTCAAGTTACAGAAATTGAGAAGAAACAGGCCTACTGAATTCCACAAGTTAATTCAAATGTAAAGAACAAATTTCCTTGCCTAGATACAACTCCATCTTCCCCGTATCTTCTCGGACACCCTACTGCTCAGCACAATGTATTGCAGGCCTCCTGTAGTGGCATTCAGAGACAGCTTAGTTCTTTCCTATATGATATAGAGATGACCAATGAGCAAGTAGCACTCTCAGGAACCTCTCAGTGAAGGAGAACAACTGTCACATCATATTCTCTGTGGTCAGTAGCAGAAGAGGTCCAAAAAAAGCAACCAATGGATGTCTTTGACTCACAGAGCCTGTGCCATCAGGGGTCATACTGCAGAGTCATGGTCAATGTCATGAGGACACTACCTGAGATGGTGACTTTGGGATGCTTGCCCCAGGTGCTTCCAAAGAGGACGGTTCCAGCTCATGGTTGACAGTCTTGGTCTCAGGACTGGTGATGGGAGATCCATCTGGTGGAGGTGAGGGGCTTTTATTTGCCTTTGCTGGGGTGCTGTCACTGAAGGAAGTGGAGAAAGAAAGGGAGAGAAGGGGAAGAGAAAGAGAGAGAATTCTGAGCCAGACCTATGGAGGAGTTGTGCTAACCACCACATACCAATCGCCTCTTTGCTTCCCTGCCCAGACGCATGATGAAGGCATCTGAAGCCTCTACAAGCTTCTGAGAAGCATCTTTGATGAGTCACTTGCAGTCCAACACACTGCAGCAGCATTACTGTGCAGCAGGCTACTAACTAAATTCCTACTGCGTGGACGTACTTTGCCTCAGACACAGAAAAAACAAAACCAAAAAACCACCCAGGCATCCTTAAATCTGCTAGATTCTAACCTAAGTGCCTGACATTAAGTCATAGTCTTTTAATACTGGGGAAGCAGATGGGGAAAGGAGTTTCATGCAGCTCATTTAGTTTTAGATTCTACAGATAAGAATTTTTGTGTGTAAGTGTACTGCCACCTGCATGTGTTCTAACTAATAGATAAGCAGTACCTCAACTAAGGCTATAATCATAAAATATCGTGCTACATGTGCTACGAACTGGCTAAGCTGGAGCAAAGTAGCCAGAAGTTTCCCAACTCATGCCAGACAGCAAAGAAAGAGTGAGACTGGCTACTAATAAAGATTCCTCTATTATGGAAAGTCTCCTCAGCCTTGCTTACAATGATGAAACCCTTCTGCCCTTGCCTTTCCAGCTGGTCCTTATTCCAGGTCTCTTTCTGACATCCAGTCAAGAGGGAGGGATTCTTCAGGGAATTACAATGCAAGGAGCATATGCCAATGGTATTTGTTGATTCGTAACTTGGACAGATTTTTCAAAGGAATGGCAAGAGGCACAGGCCTGTCCCTAAGGACATGCCCTGGACAAGTGTCAAGTCTGTGCTTCAACATACAGAATCATGAGAGATTTAGTAAAAACCTGGTTATCAGAAAATTTCAACAGGGATAAAGGTAAAACTGTTTTCCCAGCCTAATTCTCAGGAACAGCTGAATCATCTTGGCTGAAATTCAGTTCCCCAAAAAGCAACTAATCAATTCATCTCAAGTAAGGCAGAAGCACAGACACTGGTCAGGGAGATTTTAGCAGAAGTGGTTACAGTTTGGCAAAACTGTACATAGCTGAAAACAGAATATTACAGAATATTGCAAAAGGGCTGTGCAACCTTGTCTACAGGGAGTGATATTTATCTCCACTTGTAAAGCTGCAGTTCTTGCAAAGTTAAAGGCCCTGGGGGAAGGCTGACAAGAACAGATCCTATCCTACAACTTGAGACAATAAATTCTGGCATGAAGCCAGGACTAGAGCAATAAAGACCTGATTCTGCGGGGAAATCAAATCCATTATTTCTTTGCTCTGTCCCAAGAGAGCTCAGAGCTCCAGACATGTATATCCACTCACACTTGGATGCCCGAGGTGTGGTGGTCCGTGGCTAACATGCATGATGGCCTCATTCCTAAACACTCACAAGTAGGGGGACAGCAAGAGGAGGAAGGGACAGCAAGGCATTTCAACACACCTCCCCTCCCAAGCAAGCATCTCCCCTGCTAAGCATTCCAACTTTCAAGCTCCCCAACCCATTCCCTTCTTCATTCACTTTGCCCTCACCCATCCCGCCCACTTTCTCCCCGTATCAACATCCGCACACGCACATTTCCCCACAAAGTGCTTGCTCTCGGGTCCACATGCAGGTCATATGTTTCTGATGACACTGATGCCAACAGCACACCAACATGATGCAACAAACCCAATGATGTTCTCTGCCAGCAGCTCTCAACCACAGGCACACAGTCCAGGGCGGGGGGGTGGGGGGGGTGGGGAGAGGGGCGAAGGAAAGGAAGAGGAAAAAAGGGAAGAGGAGCTTCTGAAGAAGAAGTACACCACCCCCTGCAGCTCTTCAGTTTGACTGGTTATGCCTAGTACCTTTCCTCAGAGGTCCCTAGAAATCACTTCAGAACACTGGGTTGTGTAAAGGATTCTGCAAAATTAACAAGGTTGTGCTACAAACTACAAGGAATAATGAGTGGAGGGTGAAGGTAAGGAAGTTCTGCTCTAAACTGGAGTCACCAGGGAACACCAGAAAGTGACAGAAAGTGTCCTCTGATGCTAGAGCTGAGGAAAAACACAAACCAAAAACCCCACACAAAACAAAACACACGTTTCCTTCCCTACAGCTGAAAGGACTTTGGAGAAGATGGGGGCACAGTGATCTACAGTTAGACTGCCAGGACTCCTTAAATGCCCAGACTATACTGGGAATATTTGGACTAAAATTTATCAGCTGGCCTACCAACACAAGGGTAGACTTTTCCTTCTAGGGCGTAAGAAGCCATTGAGAAAGGAGTTCAGGCTTTTTAGGGCCTTATTTCTGGTGCCTGGCAGTGACTTAATTTGGAGATATATTGGTAAAAGGCTCCCACATGAGAAGCAGCCCAGTTTCTTCCCCTCATCCTACAAGAGCTGAGAGGGCCCCACACTAAAGCCTTCATTAAGTCACTACTATTTACAGCTTGTTTGATGTGTTGGCTGATCCCCCTAGGAAAATGCCAGTGCTAATTTTGTCTGAGCCTTTTCCATCCCTCAAGTGGCACCTTCATTCCCGCGCTTCTTGGTTGCATGCATTTAGAGCCAGTGCAACCAGTATCAAGCAAGCTTGTCACCAGAATACCTCTGTCCTTCGTGGGTCCCCAAGAAGCACACATTGCCCACACAAGGCAAAATCCTGACTCCAAACTGACAGCTTGCTCCAGGAAACACAAGGAAAAGCAAGAATGTGGGCACTGTCCCCATTGACTAAATGTGAGTACCACAGTAAAAACAAGTCAAAACATCAAGGTCATTGCTTTCTCTTTTTCCTTCCCATGAGCAATTGGGAAGTGATGCCAAATCCAGTAATACCAGGCAGGGAAGGGAATGGGGTGTCAACTTTCTTCTGCAAATAGAGAGCTGAGAACAGGGTCTAATGCAGTTACTGCAGCTGAAGGGAAAGCAAAATCTCCTAGCCTCTTTCAGTGCTGTCGAGCTCCCAGAACCCAAAGAGCAGAGTAACATCTTCAGGTGGGGTTCCCATGTGCCCGTAACAACCCTGTGTCAGAGGATGAAACCTACTTTCCATTATGGCATAAACAGACAAATCACCTCCTGCCAAGTTCTCAAGATAAAAAGAAAAAAAAGGTTGGCATCTCAGCTAAGGCTCAGAGAGGGTCTTCTAGCCAAAGTAATTTATTTTGTAGCACCAAAGCAGGCTGGAGAATTGTTTTCTCAAAACAAAAATAAAAAGAGGACACAGGAGAAAAGAGGAAAAAGCACCTATCCAAACATATGGTAGCTCAAATGTACATTCTTGCTGCAGATCAAAGAATGACCAAGTCCCGGACCCTGCACTAGAGGTTGCACGTTTCTCTGTGACACCAGAGCTGCTTTGACAGCAGAAACTCCCAGCACAGTCCAGGTCAGGCACCTTAAGTGCTGCTGGGCCATTTGGACTTGATCAGAAGAGAGTAGGAAGATGATGTGGCAAGAGCTCATCAGGACGAGATTTGCTAGCTCTACATTTGCTGTGGCATCTGTCCATTCTCAGGGACTGCAAATAGTAGATCTCCTGCTTGGTGCAAGTACAACACTGGTCAAACCAAGGACCAGAGACAAACACCCACAGAAGTAGTCCTATGAATCCCCTTTTTCCTACGCTATAAAACCTCAAATAATAGCAACACAAGACATTCATTCACTACTTTTCATTTGAAGATATAAAATCAAAATTTGCCCATCAGCTTCCCTGTGAAATTACCATTCTCCAACCTCCCACTTTACAAAGGATGCACAGCAGAGACAAAGAGAAGGGTGATGCAACTTGCCCTAGTCAGGGGGAAACCAGGATCAGAAAAGCAAGGATCCCAATCCACCAGCACTTGCTTGTGCTACTGGCAGGACATCATCTTGATAATTATTCTTTTCTTCCTACAGGAACTCATGGAGGGAGTACCAACAGAAAAACTAAAAACCCCCAAAATTAGAGGCAGTTTCCATGCCATTACACAGCAATTCCCACTTTGATCCAGAGCATGTTCTTGTCAGAGTCCTTGACCTTGGGTATGGTAACTCTAGACATTGTAGCAATCCCATTATTCAATGCCATCACTGTCTTGAAAGGCAAGGTGCTGACATTAGTTTTTATACAAGACAACAGACTTCCCTTTCATTCAGCCCTGTACAGAATTTTAAATGGATGGAGCAAGATACTGAGGATCCTCAAGAACAGATCAAAGGAGCAAAGCTGGAAATGTCCTCCCACCTCACTGTCCTCCCAGCTTCAACTGGTAGATAGGACAGGACTTCTGAGTGTGAAAGACCTGCCTTGTGGTCCTCCCTGGCCAGGCAGGGAATGAGAATGCAGCATTTCAGACCTATTCAAAAGGGCAAGCCCCACTAGGTAAAACTAGAAGTTGCAAGTCAACAAAATTGCCCGTATTTTCCATGGAAAACCCAGCGCTGTGCTTTTAGTCACACAAAACCAACTGAAGAGACAATGCCTGAGCTTTCACACTGCCTTCTGAGACAGGAAAAGAAGCAAGGATTCAAACCAGGCACACAAGCAGTTAATGGGATTATCCAGACGCAGAGAGATCTCAGCAGGACCCAGCAGGCCACAAACACATTGTATCATGCAAAGAACCCCTCTCCCATCACAGGGTTAACACGTGCCAGGCTGTTAGAGTCCAGCAACAGCCTCTCCAGTTTTAGGAACTAAATAAACACGTATTGAAATGCTGCTCTCCGTACCGGTACCTGCTCATCTTTTTCCTCAGCCTGGCGAACAGTTTAGTTTTCTTTCTGTTGAGGATGGCACGCAAATCATTTCCGTTACAGGATGGCACAGTCAAACCAGGGACGAAAAGTTAAGTTTCCAAGCACCTGTTCACTTGGTGCCACAAAACTCACTGTAATCAAGATGACAAGACCTCCTCTCTCTCTTTCTCTCTCTCTCTCACACACACACACACACATACACACACACACAGACAACACACAAACACACAGAAACACGTACACACATCCCTTGGTTCCTAGAAAGCTACAGCCTAGTTTGGAAAGGGTAGGAGAAAGATTTTTGTGCCTGTCCAAGGTCTACATATATGTGAACAAAATATTGTTTTTCCTGCTCTTCAAAATACAGGGCCAGGGTGCACATGGAAAAGAAGAAAAAGGAAACTGTACAGACCAGCAGAGAACTGTAAATGTCCCTTTTTCAGAAGTAATCACAGCTCCTCACTCTCCTCTGTAAATATTGGTACACAGGAAGTAAGTCCTCATTTTACTGTGGCATCTGTGCCCAGTCTTATACATGGAACCTAATCAGCAGCTTTGCTACTATGTCTTTTTCTAGTTTGTCCACTTTGCATACTAGGATAACGCTACAGATCCCTTAGGTCTTCTAGGCATCTGGCCCTGAATGTTCAAATTCTTTCAGAAACAAATCCCAAACATATGTCTGAAGTTCCCAGAAATACATCAGCTGCTCTGTGCTACACAGCCAGCGTCAGATTCATGAGGCACAGTAATATTTCTGTATGGCCTTGCATGAATGCCATAATGATGTGCACAGAAAATTGCCTCTCTTCTCACACCTCCTCATTCATTTCCTGTCATTGTATCCATCTCCAATCCCCTTCCCAGTAGACAAAGGTTAGGGAAGCATCTGTTCCTGCTGAAGACCACAATAAGCAATCAGAACAGTGAGGGCTGTTTCCTCCTGCACACTCCTGCTCCAGCCCTGCACCACAATGAGAGGCCAGATGAGCAGGATTGACAGAAGTGCCTCACATCATTTCCTGGTCACTGCAAAACATATTTACTACCCTAGCAAACCCTCCCACAACACCCTGTTCCACTGTGCTCAGGAGGTATCGAGTCACACTGGGGCAGGTCTCACATCTCAGCTGAGATGCAGGGAGTAAGTGATGAAGCAGCAGCACTCCAATTGCTACCACAAAGGGACCTCTGTGTGTGCACTCATTCTGGGCTTTTAGGGCCATGTGGTCTCATAGCCAGCCAAAGAGAATAGAAGTGCAGCTGAGACACCCATTACAGCTTTGGATGAAGCTAGCAGTTTGCGAGGGCGGAAATCATGAGGACAGGTAATTTATTCATTGGAAGCTCTTTCAGGCCAGAAACTTCATGCAAGAACAACAACAAACATGTCTGGTCCAGGCTGTCACTACAGCCTGCAGTCACTTCCCTGAGGAAGAAAGGAAGGAGGAGGAAGGAGCTGGACAAAGCAATGGCTACAGCCTTTATCTATCCTGTTACCTCATCCTTTTCCAAGGACCCTGGAGGGTGCTGCTATCAGAGACAAAACTCCACATGGCAGCAAGAGGGTGGGCACCAGAGAGAGCCTCCTCACAAGGCTTCAGTCTTGCTGGGTTGTGATGACCAACAGACATCACGTGCTCATTTGGGAAGATAATATATTCACAAGAAGCATTCCTAATAGCATCTTGGAAATCTGGTGGTAGCAATCCAAAATTCAGGGGCCAAATTCAACTCAAATGTCCTCTTTCTTTAGAGCTGGCAAACATCACAGACGTTGTTGGAACAAGACATGCAAGTCGTCTATGCACGACTGCAATAGGAGGTTAAACTGGGAGGAGAGACAAGGGAGCACAAAGGTCTCAACAGCTGATCTTGCCCTTCCAAATCAATGCACTCAGGCCACAGCTTGCCCTTACTTCATGCTGACTTCACCCCTTCCCTCCATCAGTACACCAACTGAGGACTTAGGCTGTGCTCCTGCTCACCCGCACATGGGATTAGCAGCAGCTGGAAGCCAGCGCCCGACACTGTTTCATCACTCACGCATTTGGATGGGAGCCAGACAGCCTCATCCAGAGCCCAACCTCTCCCTCCCCTCTCAGTGCTAGAGAATGTGCAGACTTGCACTTAACCATACAGGACTGAGAACCCAGCTGAGGAAAGAAAACTAAAGGCCTGAAGGACACTCATTCCTTGCACAAGTGCAGATTTGAAGTGCTGAGATCAGAAGGCAATGCACCTCAGGTGGGTACACAGGAGGGGCATAAGGCTTTGGTAAACAGGTGGTTCCAAATTTGGAGGGCCAAAGAGGAGGCTGGGGTAACAAACAGGCTCTTGGTGCTCAAGTTCACAAGCTGCAGGTAGATGGTGGAAGCTTTTGAGGGAAAGAACAGAACAGGTGCTGGGCAACTGGACCCAGAAGGAAGGGCAGTTCAGTATTACATGTCAGTGCATGGAATTCAACTTGTTAAAAGCAGAGCTGAGAGTCAGTTGCCTAAATATCAGCACCCAGAGAAAGTTTAGGCCTCCAGATGCTATTCTAGAAAGATAGAGGTATTGCATTGTGTCACCCAATGCCAAGTACAATCTTGGACATAGTCTAGAGAGTCTCAGAAGAACCCTGGCTGGCTATATGCAGGTAGTTAAATCACTCCCCATCTGACAACATGGAGGTTTCAATATCCCTGACAGAGACATCCCTGTCCCTCCTCCCCTGCTGAGGGAAAGACAATACTCCCACAGTTACTGACCTGGGCTGTGCTTTAATGGGGAAGGCATTGCCTGAGTACTGCTTGTCTAGACCCAGCAGGACATCATGGAGGTTTTGGTTCAACTGCAAAATACAAAAACAAGAGAAAGGAAAAAAATGAGAAAAGAGCCCCATTGCCAGAAGAGAGTCTGGGCTGGCCTGCTGACCAAACACAGGCTTGTGCCTGGACATGTGCACATACTCAGCTATCCCAAGAGAGGAGAGTCCTACATCTGTTTCCACTCCTCTGTGGGGTATGAAATGCTAGAGCATTCAAACTATTGAAGAGCTGCTGGCACCTCATGGGAATGCTCTGTTTCCCTTACACATCATCCTCTTTGCTTCTCTATCATCTGCCCCCATCAGTGTGCTGTCAGGTACCATTGCACAAGTGGTCAGTGTTTACCTAAGGGCCTACATGCTAGAACTGAAGCTTTGCTTTGGATTTGTAACCAAAGGTGTTCCTCAAACCTGCTTATAAAGCTTAGGATATGTCCATTTGAACTGCAAGAGCCAAAGGCATCTGGACTTCCAGTCAGCAACAACCCTTGACTTCACAAGCTGCCTGGGCCACTAGCCTTGGGCAGGACCTGGATATCTTTGCAGAAATGCAATATTAGGGGTTAAACTCTCCCTGGAACTGAAGGCTGAAATATTCACTCCAGACACTCCTATTCTGAAACAGCCAATTCATAAACAAGATGGGATGCCAGATTTATCATTGGTAGGAGGGATCCAATGCAATCAATGTTGGAGGCATCCTGCTCACAACACCAGCAGTTAACTGGATGCTACAGCAGTAATAAGAAACAGATGTTTCTTATGAACAAAGCAAAAGCCCTGCTCTCATACCAAACTCCTTAGGAAGGAAAAATCCAAGATAATTCCTGTCTAACAAGCATCTTTCCCATGTTTCTCTGAATATAAGTCAACAGCAACAAACTGATAATTATAACAACCCTCCCTATTCTTAACAATCAGTTCATCCCTCAGTGGAGAAGAGCAGGCTATTAATTGGAAAGGTCCCCATGAATGTTAGCACGGCTCAAAACTGATGTATTAAACCAAGGCAGAGGGCCCCTGACTGCTGGGAACTGAAGGACTGAAATGTTGCTTGTTGCTTAGCATCTGTCTTGTTGTCAGGATGACGCTGGGGAGGGAATACAACCTTTCCAGCTGGGCTCTCAGTCACTCAACAAGATTAGCACAACATTTGCAGAGGGTGTGCAACTCTTAGAAGCAGTGGACAGAGCTAAGGAGTTCAAGAATTCTCTAGCTTTTAAAGTGAAAGAACAAGAACACATTTGTAAATGAAAGTGGCAATGTGGGGCTTTCCCAGAAACTGGTTCTGAGGTCTCTGCTGGGTGCTGGCACATAGCACCAGGATCCAGCCTGCCACCACCAGGGTACAACACTGCTTACTGCTGTGATTCCCAGCTCATGGCTGACTGGTAGCCCATGTGAGGGCCATGCTAGGCACTCAAATGCCTTCGTTTGGGTCACTGGGCAGGAAAGACAAAGCAGAGAAGTACTACTGGGAAGTGCCTTCCTGAGGAACTGGTGCAAGGCGGGTGTCAGTCTTCAGCCGACTTGAAGATTGCCTACAGTTTTCATACCCACAGCTAGACAGAGGAGGGTTCACAGCAACTTGCTGCCAGGCAGCAGAGGAGGCGGCAAATTAGATACCAGACTGAGAGTGCCTAGGTTATGGTACAGATTCATAATGTAGACAAATTTAAAAGGGAAGCAAGAGACGGGCCTGAAATTGGCTTCCTTTCCCTCTGTGGATCTGCAAATGAGCCCTGCCAAGTTACACAAGCTTCCTACCGCTGCATGGCCCTGTAGCCTCTTCCTTGTGCTCCATCCCTTTACATTACTCTAACAGCCTTTCTCTCAAGTGGCTCAGAAAAAAATAAGTGTTAACATTTTCCTCTGATGCAGACTCTGTTTTCTCCAACTGTTCTGTTATGGGGTTTTTGTGTTTTGTTTTATTTGGTGGTTTTTGTTTGGTTGTTTTTTTTGTTTGGTGGTTGGTTTTTTTTTTTTAGTTTTAGAGATTTGGTTGGTTGGTTTTAATAACAATGAGGAGAAGGTGTATTAGTAGAATAAGCTGTTAGTTGCCTTACCTTGCTCATTTCTTTATGGAAGTTCTCTTCTAGACCTGCTATACTCTGGAATGTGTTGACGTAGAAACCAACACGACTGTCAAATGAAAAATAAGACAGAAGAATTTAATGGACAAAATGCTCTCCCCAAAACTTTCAATTCTTCCACCCACCAGTCCCATTCAAACTCTACTCTGTCAGGTCTGGTACATGCTGGAAGAGAAGAGAAGAGCAGCAGATAAGTGTGAAGAGGGTGATGGACCAAAGGCCAGGTGTGGGTCAAATATGTCCAAAGTGAGGAGGCAGCCAGGTAGGATAGAATCTGAATTTGTGCTGGCTAAAGGGAAAGGTAGTGCAGGGTGCAGGAAACAAAACAAACAAAAAAAACAAAACAAAAACAAACAAACAACCAAAAAAACACCACCAAAAAAGAAAGAAGAAGAAAGAACAGAAAAGAAAAAAAAAAAGCCAGTGGCAGGGTGATGGAAAGGAAAAGGATGGATAGAGGTTGTGATGCATATGGAGCATGGGGAGAGCTAAGAGAATTGTCAGGAAGACAGATTTATTCACTCTGAAGTCCCTCAGCACCAGGGGAAGCAAAGAAACACGAACTGCTTGCTTTAGGGGCAGAAGAGTAAAATAAAAGATGGGCGCAGAGAACAACAGAAAAGCAGAAGGATCAGCTGGAGAGCAGGAGGCTGTGAACCACCTGTGGCACCTTAAAATCCCAGCAGCCACTAGCCACCTTTTTTCCTCTAGCCAGCCTGGCAGCTGCCAACAGACAGGGCTGTACCAGCACCCAGCTGGAGGAGCAACAGCAGGAGGGAGGTGCTCTCTAAGGCCAGGGGCATCACCATTCTGCACATGGAAACACCCAGATGCCTGTATCCTTCCCAGTTCCCTCCTCAGCCAGGCCTGCATGCTGCTTTGAGCAGAGGGTACTGACCCAGGCTGGAAGGAAAGGGGAACCAAAGCAGACATCAGCACTTTGCTTTCATGTCCTGCTGCCACCTGCTCTCTCCATCCTCCACAGACCAGCACTGCCAACCCAGATGTGATCACTGCAAAACTAAGAAACTGGGACACTCCTAGGAGGATCTTGCCTGCTTTCTACTGTGCCCTCCACATCCTTCTACTGATCCTCCAGTTCATCCTCCAAGCTAAATATTGGTCTGTTTCTTTCTCCTCTGTGTTCATCATCATATTACTGGTATGGCAAATCCACAGTCTCTCAAGTCTTCCTTTTCTCTCAGGCCATTTTCCTCTGCCCAGGCTATGCTTTATTAACTAGAGCACAACAGGACAATTATAACCAATAGTTCCTCACCGGGTTCTGTGTCACATAGCCAGGAGCATATTTAGGGGCAACAGAACTTTTTTAACCCAACTGCCCAAACCTGAAAGGGGCATCCAAAGTAGATCAACCTGTCCTCTCAATCTTTCTTCTTCTGTTATACCTGATGCTTCACCAATTGCTCATAAGCTGAATGGTGAGACACAGTGATCAAGGCATCACCTCTTGGCTATCTCCAACCCTGGTGACTGTATAAACCCCTCTGACTTCTCATCTTCCTTTAATTGGTGAGCTGACATACCCACTCAGATGCAGATGTTCCTTCCAGCCAGCCAGTTCCACACCCAAAATCTTAGTGATCCAGCCTGCTCTGTCTGCTGTACGCAGCAGAAGCTGGGCCATTGCCCATGAAAGTTGAGCAGAGTTGACGAGGCTAAGGGATTAATCAGACAAAGCATAGAAACACAGTTTCTTTCTGGTAAAACTGAGTTTTTCATAAGGATTATGAAGCAAGTCACAGAAAACTCAGGGTGAACCTAGCTGAGGGAAATCCTAGGACAGACTCTCCAAGGTGATCCAGGAAACAAGAGCAGACACCCAGACCAAGCTAAGGAGAACAGTGATACAAGAGCTTGGGTCTTTCCTTCCTTCCAATCAGCCTTTGGGAAAACTTCCAGCACTCACCTATTCCATAGTGAAGGCAGTTCCTCCTGAAGATCAACATTCATCTCTTCAAACACCTTCTGAGCCTTTACTAACTCTTCTTCAGCCTTAATAACAGAGAAAGGAGATTGTCAGCTCCAGCACAGACAAGTACCCTGCAGGGCTGGGACAACTGTGACTCTCTTGATTTCCTTGGGAAACCAGGCAAAATTCTGGCATGGGGTAATCCCCATCCCAAGTAAGTGTCTCCCAGGAACCAGGGCTGCATCACAAGTGACCTGACACCCCTTCAGCTTGTATGTGTTACTCTCAAGTTTTCTCCTCAATGGTTTTCCCTGTTTGGATACTCAGAAATTAATTCAAACATGCACTGAAGTGTTGTAAATTCTGTCAGTTTCCCCGTGTTTAAAAACTGAATGGAGCTGGTCAGGCAGTTCAGCCTCCAGCTTGGATACAGATGAAGATAATAGCAGTCCCTGCCCCTTGCCAAGTCTCTGAAAGAGTTGAAATCCATCTCAAATGGCATTGAAAAAGACCTCTCCCTTGTGGGAACTCCATCTGCTCAGGTAAGGTCATGCCAAAGCCCCATCTCCTCCTCTGAGGAAGGGAGGAGGTA
This sequence comes from Ceryle rudis, assembly GCA_033439905.1. NCBI lineage: Eukaryota > Metazoa > Chordata > Aves > Coraciiformes > Cerylidae > Ceryle > Ceryle rudis. The sequence goes on along the minus strand of JAAGNO010004824.1, from coordinate 62,547 downwards.
TGCATCCTTAGCTGATACAGCGCTCTCACAAAGCTGACTGGAGAAGCAAGGAAGGGTATGCAAAGCATGAGTTGTGCCAGCAGGAGGTCAGGCTGGAGTGCTTGAGCAGCAGGTCTTGGTTTCAGCAGTCTCACATACTCTCATTGGTGAGGATATAAGACCAATCCCTGTCTGGCTGTTGGCCACCAATACCAAAGGAAATATGCCTCGTACAGGACCAATTTCTCCCAGTTGGTAATTCAATTTTTATTTGTTCATTTGACCTAGATGCTGACAGACCCCAATACTGAGACACAAATCCTGCCGGGTTTTAGTGACAAAAAAGGGTGAAAACAATAAACCCCTTTCTATTGCTGTCAGCAGACACCAGCAACAAGCACATTCCCCTTGCCACATTTCTTCTAGGTGATCTCTTCCTCTCTTCACTGCCCTGACTTAAAACTCAAAGGTTGCCAATTAAAACATTTATATTCTATATTTTGGAACAACACAGCATTCTCCCATAACCCTGTGCAGTGGGATGCAGGGTAGCAAATCCCTGCCTGAGCACTTGATGACATATCTTAAAATGAAGGTCAGCACAAGTGCCTACTTATATGTGCGACAACAGCAGGAATGTCACAATGCCACAGGGCTCTGCAAAGAGCCCACAAGCCACTGGAGAACTGAATTTCTCTACAAGCCTGAAGTCAGATTCCTACCCCTTCTATGAAATGAAGTTTTATCTTCTTTGTGACAGCTTAAAGAAATCCAACTTACTGCTCCTTAGTGACAGGCATATGCAAAGGCATAATTAGCAGGAGAAAGGACTTAAAAATATTTTACCAGAGTCCCATTCCTCACAGTGTTGAGTATGATCTTCATACTCTCCATTTCTTTCCTGACATATGAGCAAGCCACAGATGCTCCTACTTTCCAGCCAGCCCCACCTTTCAGAGGGTCGCTCTGTCAAAGGCAAGGCTAAGACTTTGTACTCAACACCAGAAGAGAATGTTTCCCCCAGAAAAAGACACAGCTGGGAGGTATTCAAAAAAGCCTATCTTGTGAGGAACAGATAGGGGAAGAAGGGGCCATGATGCTTCCACCCAGAAGCCCCTATATTTCACTGCCACACTCACTGAAAAACTCACCATTTCGAGAGAGTTTGCATAAAACAAGCAAAAAGCCCATTTAAAAGAGGACACAGTTTATGCTGGATCAGAGATGATGATCACAGACTCATTCTGCCTTAAAATCCCTCCACAGATGAATGTTTCTAATGGAACCATTTTAAAGGGAGGAAAAAAAAAAAAAATCCAGACCATCCTTTGGCTTTGCCTTATTCTAATTCCAAACTAGACTGGAACCAGAATGAACCCAGGAGATGAGATAGCTGGGAGATGAGGCACCATTGAATGCTGTTAGTTTTTCAGATATGGTGAATATTAGTAACAGTCTTTCCCTCTCTCTTTTACCTGTTCAGAAGATCAAATAACCTAGAAAGCAATGTGTGAATACTGTGACGTCCCAAGACAAAGGCAAAATCAGCAACAGGCAACGTTCACTCTAGAGCAGCTGCAGGAATCAGGGATCCATCCAGGCCTGTGGCCCAGCTAGTGCTCTCAGTCCCAGGTATAGCACTGAATTAGTTCTTCACTCCCGTGTCAGCCCAGGCATCTCACCGGCGGAATTTATTTTGCTTGGAACCAGGGGTCTTGACACTAGATAGCCCTGTCTGCTTCCAGCCAGAGATGCAGACTGACATCAACTTGGTCATGAGCCCTACTAGAAGAAAAGTCAGCTCGTGCAGTAAGGTGGGGAAAGGAGGAGAGATGTAGGTTTCAAGGGCAGAGGCCACTGCTGCTGTATTTGTGCATTTTCAGCAGCCATCCTTGCTGAGCTGATGGAGAACAGAGGCAGAAGGACATAATGCCCAGGTCTGTGAAATGTGATCTCAGAAAATTCTTCCTCTCCTCTCACTGACTGAAAGAAGAGAGAGTTTGAGGGGGAGCTGGACAACACAAATGCCTTCCTGATTTTCTCCCTAGCCAAGGCTCAGAGTGCCAAGCACAGCCAGTTCGACTGTGATGGGGTGATTATTCCCCATTACATTTACTAGCACTGTGTATCCCAGCGCTCATGAGTAATCTGGTAATACCCAGCCTGGTACTTTGAGGCAATGTGGTGACCATTTCTCTCCAAACACTTCTGTGAACTGTGGTGACTATGCACTGCTCAGTAAGCATTTCACACTCTCATGAGGCCAAGGTAAGGAAGAGAGTTGGGTGCCCCACTCCAGGCCCAAGCCCCCACCAGTCCCAGCCAGACCTGCGTCTCAAAAGGGCAGCACATCCCAAGACGTAACTTCCTGACTTTCTCCTACAGACAGAGATATTGTTCTGTTATCACTGCAGCACCAAGGATGTCCCTTTTTAGTCTGTGTATAGTATTTCAGGGACTGTTCTAAGCCATTTTCTCTTTTGTTTCCAAAAGCATAGTCACCAAATTTGTAACTGAGAGCATGCAATAGCAAATTCCCCGGGAGACTTTACAGAATGTAAACGGATGTTTTTGTTAGTATCTGCTAAAGGCCTAAATAGGCAGTAGTGTGCACACTGGAGGGAGGGACTTGGGTTTACAGTAGAAATAATAGGTCTTGCTGACCCCATTTTTGCTTGGAGGCTGTAAAATTATTAGACAAGAAGAAACAGCAACATAGCTGCTGGTAAGGGGAAGAACTTTCTTTAGACTTAACATTCTGAAGCTCTTCAATAAATGTAGTGTCATCGGCCTTCGCGCTTTTATCAAGAGCTTAATAATATTTAGAATTGTCATGCAAATATAAAATCAAAGGCTTTTTTTTTTTTTTCTGCCTGCTTGTGTTTGTAAAGAAAAGCCCTAAAACCCACAGGTTCAGAATACAAACTAATCTTCTTTATTGAGATATTTTTTGTTAATCTCCAATCAAAATAAAAATTTAAAAACAAACAAAAAAATCAGCAAACAAACAAAAAAACCACTTGAATTGCACAAGGAGAATCAAAAAATAGGGTTGGTAATAGTATTAGTTCATTCAAGAATGAAAAAGGAAAAGCTTAAAGGAGGTCTTAACTTGATTTGAAAGCATCTGGGGTGACTGAATATATTCATTCACTTAGCAGGAGGCTAACACCCCCGCAACACAGAGGGTGGAAAGATTACATACCCTCCTGTCACGTGCTTTAGGGCAAAGTCATCCAGTACAGTGAAATTATCAATCAGCTCTCTGTAGCCTGTCTAAGATGGAGTGCAATGGATGAGGGAGCACTCATAGATACCATTTCTCCAGGCACTTACTCCCTGTCACCTCAGCTGGTCTGAGAGGAAGAAAAATGCCCAACAGCTGATTCATTTATTTGTGGCTTGAGAATCTTCCTGTACCTGCTTTCTAGTCTCCCAGAAACACCACCAACCAAACAGACCAGTCAAGAACTACAACCAACCACACAGATTGTTCCCAGCATGGCAGAGGCACAGGAAAATCCCCCAGCAGCCTGCCAAATCTCCTTCTCCCTTCAATCAAGAATAAATACATATTTCCTCCCTTTGCTATGCATCTTACGCAGGACTGCTAACAGCTGCTCTTTCCCCAGGCTTTACTGATGTGGTAATCAAGTCTTTTCCCTGATCCACCACATCAACTGACTGTAAAAAACCCAGGGGCTTTACAAGGTGAGAGCAATTTAGTGTTTCTGAACTGCAGTTCATTCACTGACAAGGAATGTGGAAACACAGGAGCATTTGAATGAGAACAGATGAGCTCACCAGAAGCTTGTGAGAAGGTAGCTGGTGCTCTCCCAGTCTAGGTAATGATCTACTATCCCCTGCCCATTGCAAACACTTCTTACTGACTGTTTTATGTCAGCTCCCTCTTATCCCTAAGGAGTGCCAAGGTAAACACCAAGGGAGATTTCATCAGCAAGCCACTCTTCTCCTATGCAAGTAGGATTGAAATTCTTAGTCCCTGCATTTCCTCTGAGCTACTCTCATGTCCCTCAAGATGCTATAACCTAAATGTTTGTCCAAGTTCTGCCACATGATGCAACCACAATCTCAACTTGGAGCTGTTCAAATATATTAACACAGGGTGCAAATTCCCTGGTCTGGGCCCACCTCTTCTCCCATGCAGATTGAAACTTTGCATCTCTTGAAACAGTTCTTTTAGACCTCAAGAGCCAGGACAGTGCCCATTGTGGAAACTTGGATTTTACCACAGGAGAATGTTGCAACTTAACTCAGCAGCCACAGAAACTGCTTTTGAAGCAATGGTGGGTTTTTTTACTGGCTTTACTCTACAGCACAAATGCAGAGGCCAAGTTTTCACAAGTTTTCACAGTTTCCTCCTTTTTTTTTTTTTTAAAAAAAACCCCTGAAACTGTAACAATAAAAAATGACTGCTTTTTTTAGAAGAAAAAGAAATCAATAATTGGAGGAGCTACACTACATCACTCTCTGCCTTGGCATTATTCCATAGCCTTTCTTCATCCTCATTTCATTTTAGTGGGAGAAAATGATAGTCCAGTATTAACACACTTGATTAAAAATCAGTAGGGCAGGCACAGAGTCACTCATTTGTCAGCAACTTCCAGATGTTCACTGTGGCTCAGAGGTACCAAGGCCACACTTAACAGAGGGGACTAGAGTGAACGTTGCCTAGAAATTAGTTGCATGGTACAATCTAGAGCCCAAAATAGCGCATGCAGGGTTAGAGCCAGGTAGATCAGCAGTCACCTGATTTCGGAGCAGATTAGTTTGCGCAACGAGGTGAGCTTGTAGCTTCCCTTGACACCACTGAGGCGCAGCTTTCTCAAGCAGCGAAACAGGCTGGGGGGAGGGAGCATGTTTAAGTGAAAACAGAAAAAAAAAATAAACAGAGAACAAGAGAGACACAAACATCTATCTTTTAAGATAAGAGAAATTAAAATCACAACAGAGGGTGTATTTAGAGGCTGGGCCAAACCAGTACCACCAAGGTGAGAGAAAAAAACAAACATCCTGGGACCGATGGGTTATGAATCCTTTGAAGCATGCCAAGTTTATCAGTAATTAATGCTCCAGTGTGGGCTGGGATACTGCAGACCAGCCAGGCAGCTGCAAAGAGCAACAGATATAGTTGTTAGTGACCCAGCACACAGACAACCCTACTCCAAGTCAGGGCTGTGAAGTGGGAGCTCCTTAAAGAGAAGTCAGGATTAATTAGCCATCATAATTATTTGCATGCAACAGCTGAACGTCCACAGTGCTTTATTTTAATGGCAAGTTGTGAGTTTAGCAATAAGTGTCAGGAGTCCTGGTTGGGAAAAGAACATCCGTATACTAGACAAGAAAAAAAGAGAGAGACCGTACAGCTCCAAAGTATTCACATTGTTGTTTCCATTACTATACCATGAAACATCAACCAAGTCGGTTCCCATTTGTATGCTCTGTCATAAAAAATATTTCTCTTTCCTAGGGGCCTGCTATCGTATTCCAAAGTACCTTACACTGGAACAATCCCACTTCAAAGGTCACACAATCAAAAGCACAGTCACTGAACAGAGAAGTGAACTTCCTACATCAGCCCAATGCATGTGGAACCCTGGCTGCTGCCCACAGCCCTACAGAGCTGTGTGACTGCACGTGTGGAATCACAGGCTGGGCTGTGAAGCCTGCCCATTTGGGAAGATCATCGCTATGTCACTTTTGGGGACTCTGCTCCCATCTCTACAGGATCAGGAGAGTGTGATGTGTCACATATTATCCCATGTATGAGCTTATGGCCTAAAGCACAGAAGAAGGTGAAAAGCTTTGACACAGTGTATATTCTGGCTAACAAGAAGAGTTCGATCAAGTACTTGCACAGGCTGAATCAGGAACAGAGCACCAACTCCTAAATCTCAACTTTTCACTCTTCAAACTGCACTGTTCTTCATACTTTAACAAAAGAGCAACAATCAATCTCTTTTAATAATATCTTACGTGAGCATTTGGGGCAACAAGAGCAAGCGCAGCAATGACGAAGGCGGCCAGCCTCTTTGGTGCAGATCACCAGGCACCAACCTAAGTAGATGAAATCCTACAAAAAACATTTCCACTGCAGCAAAGATCCCACAGGCACATACCAATAACTTCACCACACCTCACAGAAATTCTGCTCTTACCCCCAAACACAGCGAAGTACTGCTTTGAACAGAAGGCACAACCAGCTGGGCCTCCACAGCTGAAAGTATTGCTGCACTGGGTGAGCAGATGACTGATGACTTTCCAATGAAAGTATTGTTGCCAATAAATGCAGATCTTTGCTTAGGGTGGAGGGGAAGATGCATCTTTATTTCTTCCATGTATAGGAGACGCTAGTGGCCCTTACACAGCCCATATTCCCCCTACCAGAAATAACTCTAAACAAAGGATGACAGCTCTTTTCAGCCTGGTTGAAAGATACAGATCCAGACTCGGTCTTTCCTGCACCAGTTCTAGCCTGAAGAGTCCTGATGTGCCATGGCACGCTATTAAAGATGCCTCCTCGGTCCTAGTCTATTCGGTTATGTCAAGACCCATCCTGTGGAGCAGAGCACACAGGTTCAAATCAACTCAGGGTACAGGACTAATCCACAGTTCATTTTGTGGGCAGGTAGTCAAATCGTATGCCTCCTCTAGAACAAGGTTAACACCATAACCTCTCTTCAGCTATATTTAAAAGAAAATCCATATTCTGTTTTTAATGAAACTTGCATGTTGGGCATGCTCTGTGGTTTACCCTGGATCAAGCTGCTCACAGGCAACAAAGAAAACACAGCCTGACAAGAGAAAATTCTTGTTTTTCTGCTTTTGGGCAAGTTTAATATCCATTAGTTGTGATCAACAGGCAACAGAACACAGTCATGCAACATGGCACATAGGGTGCATTTCCACCCATGAACTTGCACCTCAGTCCTAGGTCTCTGTCCTAGAATACCAGAGGACTTCACAAACACAGCAAATCTCAAGCAACACTCACACACTTACTCTCACCACTGCTCTAAGATGGGGAGATAGAGGCCCAAAAAACAGACAAACTGGAAATTTTTTCTGGAGCATTGCAAGGTTTTGCATCCCCCAGAAGCACATGGACTTCTCTGATAGAAGATACTGGTCCTGCAGCATCTGAGGAAATGCAAGCCTAGGCCTTGGCTGACAAGAGATGCAGACTGATGACGGTGGGTCTGAACCAACACAGAAAGCATCCTGCCTTCTAGGAGAACTAAATGCATGAGAGGAAATACTCAGCAAAACCTCACCAGTCCATGGCACATCAGTTATCTTAAAGGTCCTTTCCAACATAAATGATTCTATGAAAACACAGCCCGTGAAGAGGTGTAAGTGCACTTAAAACCCACTCAGTAGGCAAATGCAGACCTCCCAAAATGAAATGATGGCTGCATATCCTACTTCCTTTACCTTTGCAATTTTGGTTTCATCCTTCTTCTTTGCAGTTTGCAGGGCTTCAAAGTGGTGTCTTGCACTGTCGTAATCCACAAGCTTCCTTCCTCGCTTCGCTATACGAGACTAAGAAAGATGGAAAGAAGAGTTGTGACAATCTCCCTCAGCAGCCAAAACCACAAAACCTCTCAGGAATGACCCCCTCCTCTACACCCAACTTCCAGTGTACCCTGTGTTTTGCCCACACAAAATGTTCACTGGATACCCCCACAGACTACGCACACAGGTGGCCCTGGGAGCCACCTGTGACAACTGCCATTCGTGAGGGAGGTCTTCAGGAACAGACACAGTCAGGGAAAGCTAAGGGATCCAACCAACAGCAGACCTCACCTCTGGATGACATTCATGTTTTCATAACTGTAGCTCTGGTGCTTTCTAAGCCTCCATCATATGCCTGCATCCTGCAGGCATCTGTTTCACCATTTTCAGGGCCACATGAGGTCTGCAGCCAGACTCTGAACTAAGCAGCTCACAACTTCCAGTTTGTGTGAAAGCTCAAAAATTTCAACAAAAGAAGGCATTTCTTCTGGCAGCACAGCAAAAGCACTCATCACATGCCTAGGACAGCATTTTGAACCCTGCAACAGGAGCTGCAGACAGAAGTGACCACAGTCACAGGAAGTAGCCCACTGTAACTAGCTACTGAGGAAGAGAAATGTGAGGGTAAACTTGGCACTACTGTGACGCTAATAAATAGGCAAGAGACACTGAAGCAGTAACAAGTGCAAGGAGGGAACCAACTACATATTAAACTCACATTCAGCAAGAGTCCTTAAAGGTCTGCAGGTGGGAATCTGGAATAGTCAGGCCTGTGGCCTGACTCTCCATTACCTTTCTTCATCTGAGGTGCCTCAGGCTCTCTCGCCAGAATTTCACCTCAGTGAGGCTCAAGCCCACTGGGCTACCCTGTTGTAAGAATCATCCATCCTCCTTAGATCCTAACCTCCCACACTCTCAAACACCCCAGACAGTCTAAGTTGGAGCACAGGTCTTCCCAGCCTGACCCTAGTGTGCACACACACCCCCCAACTCAGAAGGCCTGGTCCAGCACCAGTGAACAGCAGTCCAGACAGACTGGAGAGCTGAAGTGAAAAGGCATGGCACTGAGCCAAGAGGGTTTCTAATTAACCACAGCCCCCAGGGAAATTGAAAGTGCAAGATGAAGAATCAGCATTGGGATTTATGTGCAAAAGCAAAATCTCCCCCTCCGCTGCACTTGGCAGGGACATGTGGTCTTCTCTCCCCAGGCTCCTGCAGATAATCTGCAAAACCGCACTCGGGGCTGATCTTTCTGCCAGACCAGCTGGGACCAGTTTGCACATCTCCCACACATGCTCTTCTGCACTTTCAGCAAACGCTGAAGCAGCTCTGTGTGAGTCACAGCAGATCTGCAGGATCTCAGCCACACGCACACCCAAACTGATTTCAAAGCACTCAGCTCACTCCAAGAGAGGAATCACGAAGAAGCTGAGCCATCCTGCAGATGAGGTCACTAGAAGACACCTCCTAGACACCACACTGTTGAGCATAGAGTTGGGGTGTTAGAGGGTTTCCACAAGCATGACAGCTTCTGAGATGCTAGTTAAAGCATCTTATCTTACACACACACACACACACATCAGATAAACCACACTGCTGGATCTGTGATTTAAGAGAGGGGACTTTTTCCCCCCAGG